>OX638135.1:41390970-41473470 GCA_951804985.1 Dryomyza anilis
CACTCTTTTGATCAATTTGAATTTTTTCCGGAGTCCATTTTTCATCGGGCAAAACATTTAGCAAACGAATGTCAATTATGTTTTCTTTTCCTTCAGCTCTTGAACAATGTCTGCATTCTAGTTTACATGGGCGTCGTGACAGAGCATCTGCATTTCCATGATTTCCTCCTTCACGATGTTCGATTGAGAAATCGAAGCTCTGTAATCGTTCTATCCAACGCGCAATTTGGCCTTCCGGATCTTTGAACTGAAGTAACCATCGTAGTGCTGCGTGATCGGTTCTCAAGTGAAACTGTTTTCCGTACATATACTTTAATTTCAAAAACGCCCTTTCTTGATCATCACCCCATTGAAATGCGCGGTTCTTTCTTGTCAATTCGTGAAGACTGCTAGCAACATTGGCAAAACCTGGAACAAATCGCCTGTAGTATGTACATAGCCCCAAGAAACTTCGTAGGTCATGTAGATTTTGCGGTCTGGGCCACTCCTTGACTGCAACTATTTTATCGTCATCGGTATGCACTCCTTCCGTGGTAACTCGATGACCCAGATACTTGACTTCCCACTTGAAAAGTGAGCATTTCTTTGGGCTAAGTTGTAGACCCGCATTTTTCAATCGAAGGAATACTTCTTCTAGATTTCTTAGATGTTCGTTGAAATCCTTGCCTATAACAATCCTTGCCTAGGCATGTTTTCCAGTGTAAACCTTTTAATAATTGCTCCATTAACCGCTCGAATGTTGCTGGGGCATTGCATAGTCCAAACGGCATTACCAAAAATTGCCATATTCCATCTCCAGTACTGAATGACGTCTTCTCTCGATCTTTTTTTATCGATTTCTACTTGCCAGTAATCGCTTTGCAAGTCAAACGTTGAAAACCACTTAGCATTAGATAGTGTATCCAAGGTGTCATCGATGCTGGGCAGTGGATAACTATCTTTCTTGGTGACATTAAGTTTTCGGTAATCAACGCAGAACGTGTGAAACCGTTCTTTATCATGAAGTCCATGCCAAGTATTATTTCGACTACTATTTCTGCCACAATAAAATCATGCTTAACTGTCATAGTACCAATCGTTATTTTCTTGGTAATCTTTCCTTTGATATGGGGCCTCTTCACCTGTAGCTGTTTGTAATCTTATTCCTACTAGCGGCTCTACTTTATCCTTAACAAGGTTACTTCTTATTATTGAGTGTGAAGCTCCCGTATCCAATGTTACCATATATGCTGTACAATCAATGAGTCCTTCGACAGTTAAGCTATTTGGCTTTCGAGCAATTTGTGAAATGGAGATTCTGGGGCAATGGGTTATGGGAGTCAGATCGTGCCCCGCAGAACTGACTCGTTTTAGTTTAAAGATTGATTAAAATTTACGTTATTTTGTTGGCAGCAGTGTAATCTGGTTTAGCTCCACTTTTTAACGATTGTCAAATTACCTGAAGTAGGTCTTCATTCTCCACATCTAGTTTACGGTCCTTTGGCGCTGGGCGGCACAACGTAGTTGCTGTCTCCTGTGTTAGCGCTGTGGTTACAGTTTCCGTAAATGTCAATGTTGTCAATGTTGCACGTCTTGTTTCCGGATCACGTATGCCGTCAACGAAGGCTTCGATCTTGAACTTTTCAATGAAATCACTCGTTGAATCTGCATACGACAAATGCGCAAGCCTCTCGACGTCCGCTGCATACGCCTGCAATGTTTCACCATTTCTTTGCATTCGGCACTTTAGTTCCATTCTGTAGATTTGCTTCATGTGATCACTGCCGTATTTTCGTTGCAGTGCAAACATAGCCGCTGTGTAACTGTTTCTATCGCTTTCTGGAACAGTCTGCAATACTTCGGCTGCGACTCCTTTTAGGGCCACAATAAGCGCTGCTACGCTGTCATCATTGTTCCAACAATTACTTACAGCCGTGGTCTCAAATTGCAGCTTGAAAATGTTGAACGCTGTAGTTCCATCGTAAATCGGCGATTTTAGCCTCGTACCACTAAAAACATGCTGTGTAGGTCACTTTATCTGCAATATGTGCAAATCTTTCTTTATTTCCTGAAGCTCTTTGTCGATGTCTTGATATTTCTCATCAACATTATTTATATGCGCTACAAGCTCATTAATTTTGCCAGTATTAGAAACTTCCAGAAGCTGTTTCGAATGTTCCTGCATTTGTTGCTCCATTTTTACTTGATGTTGGTTAGAATTTTCCAGAAGTTCTGTTTTAAGTTGATTGGAATTTTCTTGAAGCTTCTGTTCCATTTTGTTGGCATTTTCATGAAACTGTTTCGAATTTTCTAGAAGTTTCTGTTCCATTTTGTTGCAATTTTCTTGAAGCTTCTGTTCTATTTTGCTGGAATTTTCTTGAAGCTTCTGTTCCATTTTGCTGGAATTTTCTTGAAGCTTCTGTTCCATTTTGCTGGAATTTTCTTGAAGTTGTTGTTGTATTGCTCCGAACAACTGGCTCATATCAAAACTTTGGGACTGTACTTTTTGCTCCGTGTCCACACTTTTCGATGACGCTGTTGCAGCTTCCACTTCAAACTCTTGCTCTGCGAGGTCAAAGCCTTGGTTCTCTAATTCTTCCATTAGACGTTTTTCTAGCTCTACTTTCGTACCTACAGTTGGAAGATTATGAATCGCCAGCTCCTTCTTTAGCTGGTCGACTTTAAGTTGTTCGAATTTAACCATTTTGTATCACAATCCCACTTCTGACACCAATGTTACGAAAATTCCGTCTACGGAAAACTGTTCTACGAGTTCGTATCGCTGGATTGTGTACAAAATAAAAACGCACTTATATTTGGTGTTAACTAGTGTTAACTAAAATTTGACAAAAACCACCAAATCGAAAACAATTATTAACAAATATTTTAGGCCAATTCTATGCCAATTTGATTGATTGAATCTATTAGGTTCTTAAGAGTTGTCATGTTATAAAGAAGACATTCAAAATAGATTTGATCAGGCACTTAGGCCATTTAATTCTCTCGCCCATATGACTAATTCTGTATATAGCATTTTTCCAGCTCTGATTCTACGTGAAGATTACAATGTTTAATATAATCTTTTTTTGGATTTTTATAACTCTGCTCTTAGTAGGTACATAGTAATGGCAATTTCAAAGCGCCACCCCTCTTTGTACAATCCCGCCCACGATTCTTATACGTGATGATTACAATTTTTAATATGATCCCTTGTTTCGATTTTTAAAACTCTGCTTGTAGTAGGTAAGGAATATCAGAAATTTCAAGGGTTTGGTTGTATAGGAGGTACCACTGGACAATGGGGTCCAATCCCGCCGATTTTCTACGTGACGATATGAGTTTTAAATATGAACATTTGTTTTGATTCTTATAACTCTACTCTTAGTATGTCAGGAGTTATAGCATTTTTAATGTTTTGGATATATGGATGGTACCACTCCTTTATACAATCATCCCGCCCACATTCTACGTGACGATTGTACGTTTTAATATGAACCTTTGTTTCCATTTTCATAACTCTGCTCTTAGGAGTTCAGGAGTTATAGGAATTATAGGGTTTTTAAAGTTATGGTTTATCAAATTCTGCCCACATTTAGCAAAGAGATAAACAACAACAAAACACATTACTGAGCTTAATTTCATGATTGTGGCTATCTTATATACACAGATATTTTATATTAAAGGTTCAGTTTGTCACGCCGATTTTTGTACCTTAGGAGGCGAATTTCAAAAAATCCTTTCGTAGGGCGTTTTAACGTCGGGAAATTAACACCCTGTCCAAATTTCAAGTTCCTTTGGTCAAATTTAGATTTTTTCGATTTTCCGGTCTCTCCTTTGGGTTTTTCCGACTGTTTTTTCTAAACCTCTCTTGCATTGACACGAACAAAGTACAAAAAGAATCAGGCAAATCCATCAGCTCGTTCTCCCGTGATGCTCTGGCACACACAGGACATTTCTTTTATATGTATATATAGAACTTTTTTTTAATTAAATAAAAATTCTGTAAATGAGGATATTCATTATTTTTCGAAGCCTATCATGTATATTAATGTTTTCGCATCGAGAAATTAATATATTTTTTTGCAGAATAAAAAAACTTTTTAATGTTGTTTATTTTTAGCAGAGTTCGGAAATCCTCACTCACGCTCACTCAACTCATGAGTTTTGCAAAATATTTTTTTCTCGTTGCTTCTCACTACAGTGAATAGCCAGAAAATATACGGAAAACTCACAACTCATAAGAGAGTCGCATTTTGTGAGTAGAGATTTTGCTACTCACAAGAGGATTTTGCGTTTCACCTCTCCATCATCATTACACATGAAAGAGTGCAACAAGCAAACTCTCACTTTTCGTCAACTCATATTTGTTCAAGGACAAAGAGAATGCGTTGATCTACTCACAGGCTTGCAAAGTGTAAGATCATTGTTGCCATTTCTGTTGGAATCGTACCATCTGTGGTATTATTAAAATGTTGTGTAAAATGATATTATTTATATTGTTTTTTGCAAAAATTTTTTATATGTACAAGATAAAATATTTATGTTAAGGCATTAAATGTTTGTTTTTAAAGTTCCTATCGATTGACATAATAATAATAATAATAGTTTGGCGCTACAGTCCTGTATAGAACTTCGGCCGAGCTCTCTCACCATTTTGAGCTGTGCGTGTTATATTTGTACTCAAAGTGGTGGGACCTACAGTTTATTGCCGAATCCGAACGGCGGATGAGAGCTTTTCATAGGCAATTGTTTTACTCTCGTAGGTTTGCCATTTACTGACGAGAGGTAGCGCGGTATAGAAAAATGTTTCTATGAAAAGATGTTGTTAGCCCCAGTCCAGGGTTGAACCGGGGACCTTTCGGCTCGCAGTCCAACGCACTAACCACTGAGCTACCGCGGCTACATAAACCTTAAATAAATTCCAAATATGCCAACAAATGTTCAAGTATATTATGGGAAATGACCTGCAACATTCTAAAATGTCCGTTATAAAATTTTCTATGCATCATTTTATGAGATATCAACAAATTACATTTTTACCGAGCTTTTGACCACCGATAAGGTGGTCAAAAAATGTGGGAAAAAAATAGTTTGCAAATATCTCGCGTTTTAATTTACTAAGTATTATAACAAATAAAAGCGAATTAAAAATCCAAACATTTTTCCCTGCTATAATCATATATAACAAATATCAAATCATTTTTATTATTCTTTGCTGGATATCATGATTAATTTTTGCTAAATTTATACGTATATTACATGATTTTTAAAACAGCGACGTCATTATGTTTACATAATATACATATACGTATATATAATCTACAATAAATGCACATTGAAGTTTTCGTGGCACCCTGTATATATCACATGACAACAGCTAGACGCAACACAGCAGCAAAACACTGCTAGCAACACAGTACAGCTTGTACAAAAATAAGTTCTCTAATAAAAAGATCACAAGCTTGGATGCTGTCTTGTTATATTCGCATATGTTTGTTGTTTGTATATCAGTGATCAGCGATCAGTGTTGACAATCTGTATTGATATATTTCTAAAAAAAGGCTAAAAAATGCAAATATAAATATTATTTACTATTTTAACATTTATATCAAATTTTCTTCTCTTTTTTTCTCATTATTTGGAATGATTATAAAGTTATTGAAATACATTTAAAAAAATATGTTAAAAAAAAAATCCCGTATCGAGATTGCACAATGCAACATTTATATTTTGATTTTGCGTTAATTGGAAAAACATTTCGAATTTTTTTAATGTTTGTTGGCTGAGCTGTGCGTAGGTTTTGGTTTTCAGCATAAGTGTATTTATAAAAGTTAGTTTATAAATTAATAAAAAGATGGGGAAAAAATTAAATATTCTTAAATATTGACAGTTAAAAAATTACGTTTTGAAGTTTAAAACTAATTTTAAACAAATTTAAATCCAAAATATTTTTTCCGAACGCGCACGTGATAATGGTGCACATAAATGCTGGACTTCACAAGTCAAGTCATCATGATGTTCGCGTTAAATAAAAAAAAAGTATTTTTGTGACTGTTAATTCATAGACGGAAGACGGATCATTTGGGATTCATTTTAAATAACTTCTTCCATTGTGCTATTTCATTCATAAAATCAGACCTGTCCATGTTTTGTTATCGATAACATTCGATGACATTCAATCACATTTTAACTCAAATAATTATAAACGGCAATTTCGAAACTTTTGAGATCGCTGAATGCAGCTAATGTAAATCGGGCATTATTTATAAAATAAAACATTTTAAGTTTGAACGCAACTCGTCTGGCAACACCGCTTACTCGTTGCATACATACAAAAATGAGTACCATGTTTATAAAATTTTGCCTCGTACTTTTATGAGTATGAGAAAAAGATAAAATGCGTAATGCTACTCCCTCGTGAGGAGAAAAATAAATGAGTTGAAGACAGCACTCATGAGTAGTAAAGTTTTTACTCTCCGATGATTATCCATTTATGAGTAGAGAGTAAGTCGGATTTTTTTTCTCTTACTCACTCATGTCGTGTGTTGTAAAATTAAATGTGTGCTTTCTCACTGTACGAGTTATTCGACGACATTGACATAGTGAAGCGCATCAAGATCCAGCGGCTTCGCTGGCTAGGCCATGTCGAACGAATGGATGAAAACACTCCAGCTAAGAAGGTGCTTGAATCGAGGCTCGAAGGTGGACAGCGTAGAAGAGGTCGTCCAAATCTGCGTTGGAAAGACCAAGTTGAGGACAACCTGACAACGCTTGGTATTTCTAACTGGCGTCAGCGCGCGCAAAGCAGAAGCGGCTTTATCTCAGCGGCCAAAACCGACCCATGGTTGTAAGGGCCATTTAAGTAAGTGCTTTCTCACTTATGCGGATTATGCATGAGTGAGTCATTATGTGTATTCATTTATGTGACTTTCCGAACTCTGGTTTTTAGTCGACCTTAAAATAGAGTAATGCAAAAACTAATTTGTCGGGCTCTATGTCTAGTCTACCAAATGCAATATGTATTTTACACTGGTTCAAAAAGAAAAACAGTAATAGACAAAAAAAGGTCGACTAAAAAAAAAACAACATTAAATTGTGACGCAAGGGCACGGCGCATAAATCCATCTCCGACTACGAACACTACAAATTAGCCTCGGATATACATAAGATCTGGAAAACGACCCGGCAATGAAAAGGATAATGATTTGAACATCTGTACTTGGAACGTGCTAACCCTTCTGAGGCTAGATGATCTACAGGAATTAAAAGCGGTACTCGATAAAAATACGGAGGACATCGTAACTCTGCAAGAGATAAGATGGGCAGGAAACGATATCCTGTAATATAAGAAAGGAGAGTACGATATATTCTATAGTTGTCGTGATAAAAGGGGTATGTACGGAGTTGGTTTTGCAATAAAAAGTAACCTTCGACATTCTGTCATTGCTATATTCGTATGAAAGCCAGATTTTATAACATTAGTATAATCTGCGCTTACGCCCCCACTGAGGAAACAGTTAAAGATATGTTTTATGACCAGTTGGATACGTTATATGGGCGCTGCCCTAACCACGACATGAAAATGATATTAGGAGATTTCAACGCCAAGATTGGCAAAGAAGGCATGTATCGAGGGATCATTGAATTGCACAGTCTGCATCTGGAAACATCCAGCAGTGGCGAAAGGCTGGTAAATCTGGCGGAAGAAACTTGGTAATCTGTAGCACTTACTTTCCACATCGCGACATACACAAAGGGACATGGATATCGCCAAATCAACGGACGATAAACAAAATAGACCATGTGATAGTCGATGCAAGACATGCCTCAAGTGTACTAGATGTGCGTAGCTACCGAGGGTCATGTGTTGGCTCAGACCATTACCTCGTAAAATCAATAGTGCGGCTTAGGATATCCGCGACAAGGACCAGAAAACTGAAAAATAAGAAGTTTAATATCGATGCGCTTAGGCACTAAATACGCTGAGGCAGTTACGCGCAAGCTAGAAAATATTGACGAACTCTGGAAGATCTGCCATGACGTGCTGTTAACAACGGCAAGTGAAATTCTTGGGAACCAGAAGGCAAGACAGCGTAACCCTTGGTACGATGAAGAATGTATGTTGTATATAGAAGAGAAAAATGCGGCGCGGAAAATTATGCTCCAGCGAAAAACTAGATGTAGCATCGATGTATTTAATGAGAGAAGAAGAAGCGCATACAGATTACTGCGCAGAAAGAAGAGAGAATATGAGAAGAACCAACTCGCGTATGACCGTATGACCGAAGCGATGTCAGGAAGTTCTACAAGGAGATAAAGCTACAAAAAAATGATTTCCAGCCAATTGACACCTGCTGTAACGATAAAGATGGTAATTCCATAACCAACAGTGAAGATGTCCTTAAACGTTGTGTGGAACATTTTAGTGACCTCCTAAACAGTGAGGAAACACACCCACCCACCACTTTTACTCAACCGCTGACGATGAATGAAGATGTTCCTTCCCCGCACCTAAGCGAGGTTGAAATAGCCATCAAGCGCCTCAAATGTAACAAGAGTGCTGGCTCAAATGGAATACCTGCAGGGTTTTTCAAAGCAGCTGGTCCGACCTTTGTGCAGCGTTTCCATTTGTTGGCAACACAAATCTGGAAGCAGCAACATATTCCGGACGAATGGAATTTAAGTCTAATTTTCCCTATCCATAAGAAAGGTGATAAGAAAGAATGTGGAAACTATAGGGACATTAGCATTCTCAACATTGCGTATAAAATCCGATCCACCATCCTATGTGAACGTCTGAAAGCATATATGAGCAATATAATCGGTTCATATCAGTGCGGTTTCAGACCAGGTAAATCCACCACGGACCAAATGTTTGCACTTCGTCTGATTCTTGAGAAATCTCAGGTTGATATACACCATCTATTTATTGACTTTAAGCAAGCGTACGATAGCGTATTGACGGCATTAGATATCCCATCTAAAGTTATTGGCCTCTGCATTATTTTTGGTCCAATTTGTGTAAATGGGGAATGGATAATAAGATTCAAAGATGATCTGTACAAACTGTACAAAGATGTGGATCTAATTCACTTAATAAAGAATCAACGCTTACGCTGGTTGGGGCATGTGTTTAGAATGCCGGAGAACTGCCCAACCAGGAGAGTGCTATATAGTTATCCGGTAGGCAAACGACGTCCTGGTCGACAAAGACTTAGGTGGTTTCAGTCTGTCCAGGAGGATCTTAAGGAATATAAGATCGCAGATTGGGAGTCCAAAACATCAGATCGAGATGTATGGAGAGGTTTACTGAAGCAGCATCAAACCCGCACGGGACTGTATGTAAGTTATAGGTTTAGTTAAGCAGGAACTGCATACAAGACCGCTGATGAGTAAGCTTGGCTGCTTCCGAAACAGCTGTTTTTATAAGCTGTTTTTATAAAATCTTTTTTAAATAAAACTTCAATTAAAAGTGTATTTGAATATTTTGTAACTTTTCTGTATTATTGATAGTTTTATATAAAAACTATTTAACATTGTGCAGTTTATTATACCAGTGCCGTACTCTTGCGCCCCATAAGCATGTCATACAACAACAAAATTAACTGACTGTGAAAAATGCTCGTGCTGTCTGTCCCGGGCAGAAATGTGTAGTAGGGCGGATCGAACCCAAACTTTTATTTTTATTTCAAAATGTAATAATTAAATTAAATCTAGCACCACAATTAAATGTTGCATTGTGGTGCTAGATTTTACCACAAAAAATGTCAGTCGAAAAAAATAATGTCCTGTGTTCGCGCATTGCAGATGAAGTTAAAAAAACTTTAAATCCATATTTTTACTTTTTTTAACATCTTAATAATTTTTTTTTTTTTGGATTGAAATAGGCTCAATTAGATATTTTGTGGTAAGCTTTAGCAGTACAATGTAACTTTTAAGCCCTATTACAACTTTGGAAAAAAAATTCGATCCGCCCTAGTGCGCACGCACATAAAAACCTGTGTAAAAGCCTTAACGCCCCCAAAAAGCTTCGCCCACAGCACTTCTTTACTGCTTCATCGTGCGCGCGACATTAGAAAGTATTTTTCATGAGCGTAATAAATTTTTGTAAATATTAACGTAAATTTTCGAATTTTAAATATGTTTTTGAAAAATATAAAGATTTTTATTTTGTTTTTTTTTTACTTTAAAAAAACTTTGTCTTATTTCCAAGAAAATTTTATATAAATAAAAGTGGGATTGCAAGTATTGAATGTTTGCAGTCACAAAATTTCATAGAAATCGGAGGCAAACAATTAGCCGGGACGCTTGACAAATTTTCATCCATATACAGAGTTTTCTTGATTATCATAAGCTACAGCCATAACAATTTGAAATAGTTAAAAAAAAAAAAATTTAGTACGAAATGCTTCGTATTAAATTTTAAAAATAGTACAATAAATAGCGAGTAATATAAATATCCGACCTACTGAAATTGACAGATGTCAAGAATATTGTTGACATCACAATCAAAAACAATCAATAAAATTAACATTTATTGAAAATTGTAAGTATTTCTTTTTTAATTAATGAATCATATTAAATATATATTTTTAGCTTAATGGCGATAAGATCGTTGTCTTGAGTTTCGCTGTTGCACGGAGTTGCCCCGCGAAATATATACCTAAAACTTGCGCGATATGCTTCTTTGTTATCTCATTTCACGTCTGCGCGGACTGCAGTTTTATTTTCGGGACTAGCTGCAGCTCAGTTTCTTAATTTTCGTAGGACGCACGAGGACATGTACCGAGAATAGTGAAAAATCTCACTCGTGGGGACGGGATGTTTCGAAAAAAATATGATGCCCGAGTGCAGTGTCTGAGTAAAACTAATTTGCGTGTCATTGGATGAAGAAAGGGACAAGTCCGGGCGCACGCTCACGGGCATTTCTGATTTCTGGTTGTTGTTAATAATTAATTAATGATAAATTAATTCTCAATAAAACATTTAATATATATATAAAAACTTTAATATCAATATAACAAAAGAAGTTGTAAAATTTTCTTCAATTGACCAATATTAAATTCAATACGACTAAAAATTGCATCGGCTGAGTTTCAAATAAAAATTAATTGACTTGATTAACATTTTTATTATATATACACAGTTTTTTTTCTGTGTAAGGTGCGAATTGATTTCTGTTAAGATTGCTAAAATATAAAGGTCTTTGGTTGAGATATATTTGTTATTTGAAAAAAATTAAGGTCTTTGGTTGGGAGATAACTTTTATTTGTAAAAATAAAGATCTTTGGTTGAGAGATACTTTTTTATTTTAAAGAATAAAGGTCTTTGGTTGAGAGTTATATGAAAACCTTTATTTTAAAGGGGTTTAGTTAATGGTTGTTAGTAGACCGAAAATTCAATTGGTCCCATTCAAAGGGAATTCATAGAAAATGATAGGAGAACTGAAAAATATGGATTTTCAGCATCCAGGCAAGAAGAGATGAGCAGAATTAAATTTATTTCACAACTAAAAACTAACAATTAAATATGTTCCAGTGGGATTACAGAAGCACCCAAGTGCGTTCAATATATCAGGTGAATCGCATTTTAAATTTAGTAATTTTTTTTTGAGATTTCGAAAATTGCGCTGTTTTTTTTCGCCTAAAACATTTTTTTAACTAAATGTTTTTTTTTCGAAAATTTTTAAAAATGGTTTTTTTTATCGAATTTTGTTTTCTTGGAATAATGTGATTACGACCATTGTCGCCCAAAAATTTATTTTAACAAGTTTTTTTTTCGAAATTGTTTGAACATTGTTGTTTTTTCCGAATATTTTTTCTTGGAAAAATGTGATTTCGACTATTGAAATCAGCAACGTTTGTAGTCCAAAATTTTTTTTTTTACAATTTTTTTCGAAATTGTTCGAACATTGTTGTTTTTGTCAACAATTAGTTTTTTGAAAATGGTGATTTCGAAAACGTTTTTTTTAACAAATTTGTTTGTCGAAAAAATATGTTCATACCAAGAACAGATTTTTTCGGTTATACGATGTTTTTATCGAAAAAATATTGTTATACATTTTTTTTTGTCGTATATTTTTTTGACCAAAAAATAATTATAACAAACAAAAATAAGTTGTTATTCACGAATAAAAAAAGTGAAAAATTGTAATGTAATTATTTTTCGACCACAAAAGTGTATTTTTATTTTGCAAAAAAAATCGAAAATCGATAAAAACATCTTAAAAACCGAAAAGTAATATTTCCAAGAACAAACATTCCAAACGACAAACATCCCAAATAAATAACAGAAAAAATTGATAAGTTTTTAAATTCACAAATTGTTTTTTTAATATGTCGTCTTCAATAAATGAGATACGACATTTTTGTGCATAGAGCAATTTTATCAATTCTTGTATTCAACCAAATGTCTAAAATACTTCTGCTCTGAGAAATTAGTTGCTGAATGTAAAAATGTTGATTGATATTTAACATGTAAAATGAATTATAAAAACACGTTTTTAAATTCACAAATCGATTTTTTACTAAATAGAAATCGATTTTTTACTAAATCAATTTACCCATCACTAATTAACTAGTAATACATGAAAAAAACCGTTTTAAATAATTTAAGAAAAAAATTTAGCAAGCGTCAGCGAATTCGAATTGTAGATCACTTACTGTTCTTCTTTCAACGTGTTTAACAAAAGTGATTAGTGTTCGATATCCGAAATTTTTATACCCTACACTAAGAATGAATGGGTTTATTCAGTTTGGTACGCCGTTTGTAACACCCAGAAGGAAGCATCTCCGGTATGGATAAGTATATATATTCTTGATCAGCATGACCTCCTGAGTCGATTTAGCGATGTCCGTCTGTCTGTTTAAATCCCTACTACTTAAACAATTGAAGAGTTCGATAAATTAAACTCATAATATGGATATCAAATGAATGGAAATTCTTCAGCGATTGAAATTTTGTAATTATTTTCAGGATTCGTATACCCTGGTGACCAATATACCACTATGAATGTTAACCACACATATGTGAAGGGTATTTATAGTCGGCTTAGACCGACTATAATTTTGATAATTCTAACTATCATAATAACACCAAATTTAAAATTTCCGATGTAATCTAACCTTCCCAACTGGTTATGTTTATATTTCATGTTCGGGCAAATGAAAATGTTAAATTTGCGAAAATGAATTAATTGGAAATCATTTAGATAATTTGAAACGTCACCTTGAACTTAAACATAAAGAGACATATGATTACTTAGGAAGTAATAATCCAATTCAAAATTAAGTTTCTAAAAAAAAAATAGTATTGAGCATTATTTCATCAATTCTAAAAATAGTCACAAAAGATGGAAGACTGTTTGCACACCTGGACAGCGAGGGCTTCCGTGAATTAGTCGGTACCACTTACAAAGCGCAAAATACATACAATAAACTTTTAAAAGTAAAAAATTAAATAAGAAATATTGCCATGGATAGATTAATATCTTTAAAAATCGATATTGCAACACGTTTAGACAGATCAATTCTTGGGATCAATATGTAGATTAGTCTACCAAGCGCGGATAATATAAGCTTTGTTATAAAAAAAAGATAAAAGGTCACATACTGGTCAATATATAAAAGAAAAGATAATAGAAGTGTTAGCAGATTTTCAAATTGGGCAAAATGAAATGTACACGTAAAATGAAATTAATAATTTAATAATTAAGTACATTCATAAAAATTGACATATATTTATAATATTGTGGACTATTCACTCCATTGTTATGGTTATTAGTTGTTTAGCATATGTTAATCAGTTTGAGAAAAAAATATATTTCTTATTATAAGACCAAATTTTTGTGTAGTTTCTCACACAGTATGTATATTGTATACGACTCTGTCTTCTCACCCCACACAACGATGAAATTGTTGAGGTTCAGTAAGCATTGAGACGAAATCAAATTTTTAATTTGTAATGCAGTTTTGGGAGATGTTTTTATTAAAATATGTCATTTTCAGAATAAAAAACATTTTGGGGAGATAAAACTTGAACTAAAAAAAACTATTTTACATATGTTTTGGTTTTTTTTTATCATTTCGGATCTTATGATAAATATGAAAATGATTTATAGTTTTATAGAGCATAGTCCAAACTAATGATCAAAATTACTAACTTATTTTCTGGAAACGAGTTGGAAAAGTTAGGTGTAAGTTCGGTAACATGCACGCTGCAAAAAAAAGGGCTCTCCCAAACATAATTTTGCAGGCATTACATATATCTTTGGAGCTTTATGCAAACATAAGTATTATTGCCAAACATTATAATAATAAGAGCCAAACATATTTTTGTTTTCGTCCAAACATATTTATGTTCAGAATGAATAATTTTCGGCGTTATTGGAAACATTTACATGTAAACATATTTATGTTTACATTTAATTTTAATGTAAAAAAAGTAAATTTAGTGCTTATATCTTCTTTACACAATATTGGATTTTCTCTATTTTTAAATTACTTTATTTTTTATTTATATTATATAATTATAAACATAAACTTTTATTTTATTTTTATTACACATATTTTATTTATGCCTAATAATTTTATTTCCATCTATTTTTCCTATTTTGAGTTCAGTACTTTACGGATGAATTGGAAATTTCACAAATAGCCACTATCTGGTATTAACACCAATTGGCGGTACTTAAAGAAATTCTTCCACCAAATAGAACTTTTGAACTAAATTAAAAGTATTAATGTGAGTGTTACTGAGTGCTAAAAGTAGGCAGCGCTGTTATTTAATTGTGCTATCGTAATGCCAAACATACATATAATCAAAATAATGCTATTATTTTTAAATTAACAATCACGAATAAGCAAATACATATAATTCAATGAACCTTTTATTAACGTTGGGTGTGATAAATAGCGGAATTATCAAACATACACATATTAATATCTGATGAAAAATATATATTTCTACAGAAACATTAATATAGTAAATTCGTGTAAATCCGCGATTAATTTATATTTAAATATCGTATAATAATATTTCAATATGAACAAAATAATAATAGAATTCAATTATAATGTAATTAGATATTACTCCCAATATTTATATGGTGATTTCGAATTACGTTATAATTACATTCAAGCATATTCAAACAAATCTTTTCTATCCGTGTGGGATGGGCTTTTATAGTCGGTCGTCCCGACTATGGAATACCCTACACCTTGGCGGGGATATTAATATGGGAAATTTAATTGTATACCTACACTAAGAAAACAAGATGTTTATGAAAGTCTTGCTGCAACTAACTGTTTAAATTTACGCCTTGTAGCAAATATTCAAACATCCCATAAGTTTCAATAAAGTTGCAGCAAAACTATTAATATTTTTTAAATATGACAAATATGCAGATAGTTACGAGATGTTTGCCACAACAGCAATGATAATTGGGATATTTACAGTTGACTGATAGCAAACATCCTGATTTCTTTGACATTTGCAACAAAAATCAGGAGTTATTTTGACATTTTACTACTATAAAAAAGGAAAATGGCGTACTTTTTCCATTAAAAAAGTGTAAACTTAAATATTACATTTTAAAGGTAAAAGTGAAAATAAAATTTCCTGGGATTGAAATTATCAAGACGTAATGAAAAATATTTCTTTTCAGAGTTTACTTTGATGATAGCAGCGCAGGCAAACTTGGCTATTCCGCGACAGAAATCTCAAGTCGTTGTACAATTTTACCTTCGAAGGATTTATAAACGCGATGGCGATGTATAACCAGGATACTGTTTAAATTTTAGAATAAATAAAAATACATTTGATTCATATTATTTTAATTCAATAAAAATTACTCCGTGAATTCTAACGGAGTACCTTTTCCAAATATTCCACAACTATTTTCCTATTTGTAAGATGTTTAATTGATGGTTGCTATAAATTAACGTACCTTTAAAAGTTCTTAATTATGATGATCACCCTCAGGATATTATTTACATATCAGAAATTTACATCGTATATCCACATAATTTAAAAAATCGATATAAAAGTAAAAAAAAAATAATCATAAAATGCTGAAAAATAAATGTGGGCGGATCACGCCCAATTGTGAAACATATGTGGAGATTTAAGGCTAATATTTCATACATTTTTTTTTAATAATTTGCGAATAAATTGTCCACTATGAAAAAGCGGATAATAATAAAAAAATCAAATGTGAGCGTATCACGCCCATTTTCGGAACACATATTTCTAGTTGAATTATAACAATACGATTTAAATTTTATAAGAATATCTTGAATACTTTTCGAATTATTAGTTCCTAAATTGTTATATATAAGTGACTTGTATGGGAGGTGGGCGTGTCCGTTGACCGATTTGGGTCATTTTCATTGACAGAACTAACTTTTGGCTAAAAAGTATTAAAACGAATTTTTATCGCATTCTGAGAAGTATTCGGACAGACAGACGGACAGACATAGCTAAACGGACTCGGGTGGAGATGCTGATCAAGAATATATATACTTTTCCATACCGGCCACGCCTCCTAAGGGGAGTTACAATATCTGCACAAAGTTAATATACCCTGTACCTCATAGGTGTAGGGTATAAAAAGTGTGTCTGCCAATATGGGAACACTGGTCGAGCGGGTAAATTGTTGTTTTTAATGTTCGTTCTCTCATTTTTCGCTCGTCGTTTATATTCAGTTCAGGCAGTAAGAGTTGAAAACAAAATTATTATTTGAAAACATATCTCTCAATAAATATACCAGCATGCCCCTCACTATGTACTCAAATGCTACTGATGTTTATGTGCGCAACTGCGTTGGGTGTACCTACTTTTAAAAACCAAAATATATTACCATTTTAGTCAACGGAAGAAATATGATTAAGGCTGTCGAATGCCGAAGATATTTGAGTTCATGCTGAATTCAATGAAAATATATAATATTAATACGATGCGCTGTGCAACTCACACGCTTCAATTGTGTTTCGGACATCCAAAAAACATTTGTTGAGTTAAATTATCCGTTATTCTTAATGTATTTGAGATAATCAACTTCTGTAGAATAATTTTAAATACTCATAAACAAAATATACCGTCGCACGGTAAACAAAAACGCACTTTTTTGAACAAAATTATATAACTTCAAAACAAATCGGTAGATTTCGTTGATTTTTTTTACATAATAAAAAATTTCAAGATATAGTTATGCTTTACAAAATGTCTTCTATTGATTCACAAAAATTATGTAGAAATATTTAAACTTCAAGAATTTTGTGGAAATTTCTGACATGTGATTTTTTAAAATCTGAAGTCGATATCGGTATGATTTATTATACCCTACACTAAGAGTGAAAGGGTATATTCAGTTTGGTACGGCGTTTGTAACACCCTGAAAAAAGCCTCTCCGGTATGGAAAATGAGTCGATTTAGCGATGTTCGTCTGTCTGTCTGTCCTTCTGTCTGTCTGTTGAAATCACGATTACAGAAAAAGTTGAAGAGCTAGAGCAATGAAACTTTAGATTTACATTACTTATATATCTAAGCTGTCTGAACAAGAAAATTGGCACAATCGGTCTATTGTGACCTGAGAACCGACCACTTATGTTCAAATACCTCAAATAAAATTTACATCTACGAATCAATTTTACTGTATACGTGCTTAGGTAAACTTTTTTGGTCAAATATATATTGACATTATGCTCAAATAAATGAAAAAATGTTTTCCCACGAAATGACTTGTGGTTCCCAAAAAAAAAATCGAACTTCGGTAAAACTACCCATTTGTAAATATGGATATCAAATGAAAGAAATTTCTTCAGGGATGGAAAGTTTGTAGTTATTTTCAGGATTCGAATACCCTGGTGACCTATATACCACTTTGAATGGTGTAGGGTATTTATAGTCGGCTTAGAACGACTATAACTTTGATAATCATAACTATCATAATAACACCTACTTTAAAATTTCCCATGTGATCTAACCTTTCCAACTGGTTTTTTATTTTTGACCACATTGATAGTGATCTGAAATAAGTTAATGTTAATGAAGGATATCGTTTGCAGTCCTTGAAATAAATTTCCAAAAAAGGCACATATGTATGAAATTAGAAAATAATATGGTATTTTTTGCCATGTAATTTCTCCTAATCCGGGAATGATATCAGGATATTATTTTTTTTATTTTTTACCACATTGATTGTGATTAGAAAAAAAGTTAGTGAGAATGAAGGATATCGCTTACAGTCCTTGGAATAAATTTACAAAAAAACGCACAAAGGATATCTATATGCTAATTGTTGCCATGTAATTTCTCCTAATCTGGAAACGATATCGGGATGATATATTTTTTATTTTGTATCACATTAATTGAGATTATAAAAAATTAGTGCGAACGATATTGCTTGAAGTCCTTGAAATTAATTTACAAAAAATGGCACAAATATATGAAAAATTGTAATATATGCCATGTTATTTGTTATTTATTAATGCTTCAACGGTTTACTTATGTTACAACGTTTTTTATGTTAACATTAAAAGTTTCATTTTTCAAATACTTCATAATTAAATTCTGGATTGTTATTTATATCTATCGTTCTTAATTTAATATTTTATGAAACATTTGTCATATCTCGAAAACTAAATTTTCATTTTGAATGAGATCTGAACGAGGCAAGACAAAGTAAGAATCTATTAACTGTATTTATAAATCAAATTAATTTTAATAATATATATTCAGAGAATGAAAATCAACAACATTTTGGATCCGTTTATTCGAAGACTTTCATTCAAACAACAACATTTTTATTCTTTTGTGCCATTGATGTCGTCGAAAAAATCTGCACTACGAGCTCAGCATATTAGAATCAGTCGAGAACAACAGAAAGATCTCCGGAAAACAGACACGCAGTCGAGCCGAAGACCAAACAAAGATTTCCGAGCAACAGTCCCGCCATCGCCCTTCCGTCATGCCCAACCAACAAACCGAATTATCATTGCCAAATGCCGTCCAGTCATACGTACAGTTTAATGCCCCACTAACTGCACCACCGCCTACCGTACCGTCACGAACTACCATACAAGCAGCGTCAACCCAGTCAACCATGCCTGAAATGACACAAGCCCATGAAAGAATATTAAATGCAGGTAACTGATGATTTTAATAAAAACGAGTTGGGAAAGTTAGGTCACATGGGTAAGTTCGGTCACATGGGGTGGACTTTTATAGTCGGTCGGGCCCGACTATGGAATACCCTACACCATTGGTGGGATATTTAAATGTATATCTTAATTTTAAAGTTTTTAATTATACTGAACCTCCCCAACCTCAGAATATTATTCACATATCAGAAATATACATCTTATATCTCCATAATTTAAAAAATTGATATAAAAGTATAAAAAACTAATAAAAAAAAATAGAAAAATGTAAATGGGCGGACCACGCCTATATTCAAAAATTGTGTATTTCATAGATTTGATTTTAATAATTTACGGTTCAAATTTCCACTATGAAAACCCGGGAAATAATGAAAAAAAAAAGGTGGGCGGATCTCGCCCATTTTCAGACCACATATTTTTGTATGAATTATAACAATATGTTTTAAATTTTATAACTATATCTTGAATACTTTTCGAGTTATTAGTTCCTAAAGAGTTATATACATGTGACTTGTATGGGAGGTGGGCGTGTCCGTTGACCGATTTGGCTCATTTTCAAACTCAGTTCCTACTTTTGGCTAAAATATATTGAAAAATATATTTCATCGCATTCTGATCAGTATTTCTCAAGTTTTTCTGTATTCGGACAGCAAGACGGACATACAGACAGACGAACATGGCTAAACGGACACGGGTAGTAATGCTGATCTAGAACTTATATACTTTTCCATAACGGACACGCCTCCTAAGGGGCGTTACAATATATGCACAAAGTTAATATACCCTGTACCTCATAGGTGTAGGGTATAAAAATTAAAAATATGAAATCCAATGCGCATTTATGCAACAAATGAGTATTATTCAGTCGTTAATGATTGATAATAATCCGAAAATGCAAAGTACCGCGGTTGAGTTACGCAACGAAATACGATCGATTCCGAGCACGCTATTACGCCCATCTTAACGACACTATCGCCTACGCCTATATTGACGCATACTTTTGTCCCTACAGCGTCACACGCTACTGCAGCTTGTCCGCAGTGCCATCGCCTACACCTATACCGACATACACATGTGTCCATACAATTTCACATGCTACTACTTCTAATTCCAACACAGTACCTTTAGTACAGAACCAGCGATCTGTATTGCAACCAGTACATCTAGTACAGAACCAGCGGTCTGTAGCACAGCGCCACACAAAAATATACCATTTGCCAAAATTTTCAGGAGTGCCTGAAGAGTGACAAATGTTCCTCGAATCCTTCAACTCTTCCACGGAAGAGTTCGAATACTCTAACCTGCATAACATTATGCGTTTAAGAAAGTCACTCCAAGGAAAAGCCAAAGATTTCGTGGAATCACTCCTGTGCAGTTCCCGAAACGTGGACGTCATCATTTCCACTCTGAGCGAAACATTTGGCAGACCCGAAAAACTGATAAAGTCACAAATATATAAGGTACGCGCTCTTCTCGTAGTCACTGAAGGTGATCTAACTTGTCTCATCGGTTTCGTTAATGATGTTACAAATATGGCATCCTTTTTGGAATCAGTCCATGGCGACCATCATATAGCTAATCCAATGCTTCTTAGGGAACTCGTCGCTAAATTGCCCATTTCTAAACAACTTCAGTGGGCTGAAAAATGCCTAAACTTAGACCGAGCTCCAACTATTCTCGATTTTAGTAGATTGTTGTGTAGTATAAGAAAGCTAGCTAACATGGTAACAGATTCCCTACCATGTACTACGGAAACAACAACTATAAATCAACCAAAAATATTTATGCCATAAGATAAAGCTCGAAAATATGCATGTGTTAGTGTAGAACAGAAAACATGCATCGTGTTTAATGGTAATTGCCCGTTATTGGCCACATGTTGAGCTTTTCTAAAATTTTCAATAGACGAACGTTGGAATAAAGTCAAAATAGTCGAGTTTGCTTTTCATGCCTAAAATACGGCAATCAAACCAACAAATGATTTTCAAAGCGCCGGTGTAAGAAAAATGGATGCGCTCATTTTCATCACCCACTGCTACACAGCTCCGAAACGAAGAATTTCAAAACTTCATTTCAACAATATCCGCCACCGGAACGGAGAAGTTACTTAATTGATGCAAACCGTGTCGATGATTCAGTATTATTCCAAGTCCTTCCAGTGAAATTACACGAAAAAGATAAAACATTGACAGTGTATGCGTTTGTAGACGACGGAGCAAACGTAGCCATGCTCGATTAGAGAACCCAAAGACATACTAAAACTGCAATGGATAAATAGCCAGGTGTCACGAGAGTACACAGATAAAGTTGAGTTGACCATTAGTGGTATTGATGAAAGAGCTGAAAAATATAGTATGTCAAAGATATTTTTAACTTCACACCTAAATTTACCAATTCAATCACTGAATATGGAAAAATTGTGTGACCGATTTCACAGATTTACCACTTAAAGGCTATAATATGAATCAACCAAAAATTATCATAAGTCTCACACACGCATTTCTAACTGTACCAATCGCAGTTCCACTGTCGCTGCCTAATCCAGGCCCAAGAGCCACAAAGACCAGATTAGGCTGGATGGTATATCGTCCAGTAGAAGACGATTTTCGACCATACCAACGGACATCATGCTATCTAAGAAAAGTGACAAGTGAATGCGAAGTCAATAAAAACATAGAGACAATGATGAGAAGCTACTTTGACATCGGAACTTTCGGGATAAAATTGACCAAGAATTCCCTACTCTCAAACGATGATGAGTTAGCACTGTCTATTCTAGAGTCTACAACCAGATGTTGTGAGGAGAGATATGAAGCTGGCCTACTGTGGAAAAAAGATTTTACTGCGTTTCCAAACAGCTTTTAAATGGCATACCGTCGCTTGCAAGGGGTCGAGAAGAAAATGGCTCTTGACCCAGAACTTGCCGAAGAATACTATGCTAAAATAGAAGAATACGTCGAAAAAGGGTATGCTTGTCATTCTACTTGCTACATTTTGGGGTAAAAAACCTAAATAAAAAGAAGCTGCTTATAGTGTTCGATGCAGCAGCTGAAGTTAAAAATATATCCATGAATGAAGCTCTGCTGCCTTGTCCAGACATCAATCAACCACTCATTACGATCCTTTTTAAATTTCATCAAGCTCCATTTGCAGTGTGTGGGGACATAAAAGAAATGTTTCACCAGGTATGCATAGTAAAAGAAGATCAAGATGTCCAACGGTTTTTATAGAGAAAAGGTGATTCATCTATGCCTGTCGAAACATATGTCATGGAACAAATGATATTTGGAGCCACATGCTCTCCAACCATTGCACAGTTAGTCAAAAATACAAACGCTAAAGATTTTGCCACACTTCACCCACGTGCTGTTAAGGGAATTATAGAAAAACACTACGTCGAAGATTATGTGAATTGCTTTAAAACAGAGGACGAAGCCTTACAAGTTGTTAAAGATGTTACCAAAATCCACAAAGCCGGTGGATTCGTTATGCATAGCTTTGTGTCAAACTCTAAAAAGATTAATATAGAACTAAATAATCCTACAGAGAACGACTCAGTGAACGTTGAAGGTGAAAAAATTGATAGGATACTTTGTATGCACTAGAAGTCTAGTACGGCTGATTTTGTTTTCATTCTGAAATTCAATTAAGTAAGACCTGAAATTCTAAGCTCCGAGAGAAAACCAACAAAGCGCGAACTGTTAAGTCTATTTGTCATTTCCATTTGGACTATTAGCAAATTTTACAGTATGTACGAAAATTCTCATGCAAGCAGTCTGGAAGGTTGGAATCGCTTGGGAGGAAGAACTGCCAGATGTCATATACAAAAAACTCAAATATTGGCTAGAAGAACTGCCGAAGATCAAGCAGTTTAAGATTCCAAGGTGTTATATGCCAATATTTACAAGTGCAAACATCGATTTACACGTCTTTTGTGATACACGCGAGGAGGCGCTGGCTGTCGTAGCGTATTGGCGTACAGTTTGTTCGGAGGGTGTTGAGATAAAATTTGTGGCCGGAAAAATATCGTGCGCGCCAACACGTTTTCACTCAATTCCGAAGCTGGAGTTACAATCTGCGGTGGTGGCAGTGCGTTTAAAAGACACGCTGATACGAAGTCACGAGGTAAAGGCGCAAAAGATCGTTTTTTGGACCGATTGACACACAGTGATTCGTTGGATACGTTCTGACCATCGAGTTTATAAGCAGTATGTTTCCAATCAAGTATCTGAAATATCAGATAGTTCCAGCATTCCTGAATGGCGCTGGTGCCCCGGAAAACTTAACCCAGCGGACGATGCGACAAGAGCTAAATTTCCAGTTAACTTTGATTCCGAAGGAAGGTGGAAAATAGGTCCAACTTTTCTTCTGCATGGCGAAGATGACTTGCCAGATGCATCAAGTATAATTACAGGAGAAGACAAGAGTGCGGATTAGCTTCGAAGCAAACATTGGCTTTCCTTGACATAGCAAATCAAACGTGTGTTCCCGGAAGTGAATCGGTTCTCGAATTATTCCAGAATAAAGCGAACTATGGCTTGGATAATTCACGTCGGTATGTTAAAACACTGAAACAACGAGTAAGTCGCAAAGATTTTCAGACTGGGGAACTTACTGCTGATGAAGAAGCATATGCAGAAATGTACATTTGTCGATTTGTACAAGAGGATTCATTTCAGTCCCAATTAACAGCATTAAAAAGGAAGGAATCAATCATGAAAAGCAGTACACTGAAAACGCTGAGTCCCTTTTTGGACACGAATGGTGTTGTGCGTGTTGAAGGCAGAATTGATATGGCATCAATTATTTCAATGTATTCAAGGTGGCCTATAATTTTGCCAACTAACCACACAATTTCCCGCCTGCTCCTCAAATCGTATCATAAAAACCTACGACATTTAAACACTTCAACTGTAATTAACGAAATTCGACAGAACTTCTGGATACCATCAATACGTTCACTGGTACGCAAAGTGGAATTTAGCTGCAACGCTTGCAAAATCCGGAAGTCGAAGCCTCTGCAGCCACAAATGGTAGTTTTACCTGTTGACAGATTGACGCCATTTGTTCGACCCTTGGTCTTGATTTCTTTGGTCCTTTTAACGTTACAATACGTCGCGGGCACGAAAATCGTTGGGTAGCACTATTTACATGCCGGACAGCACGTATTGTACATGTAGAAATCGCGACAAACTTATCGAGTGATGCGTGTATAATGTGCATCAGAAATTTTATTAATAGAAGGGGTGTGCCGTTACAAATAAGAAGTGACAACGGTACGAATTTCAAGGGAATTGTAAAGGAGATGGATGGTGTTAAAGATTTTTTGGATCACAACCATGTCACTGCAGCGTTGGCGCCTTTGGGTATTAAATGGCTTTTCAATACCACGTCCGATCCCTGTGCAGGAGGCATCTGGGAACGCTTGGTACAATAAATTAAGAAGGATTTGTTTATAATGTTAAAGGAACTCGCACCGCGCATTGATACACTACAATCTCTACTATTAGAAGTCGAAAATATTGTTAATTCGAAACCTTTAACACATCTACTGGTAACTCGTGACGATTCGGAACCGTTTGCACCTAATCACTTTCTGTTAGGTTATTTGAATTCAACTCAAACTTCAGCACCATATGATCATAAGGACTTATGTTTGCGTAAACAGTTTCGAATTTTGCAGAACTTAAAGAACGGTTTTTGGATCCACTGGGCCAAAGAATATCTTCCTGAACTCAACAGAACGACGAAATGGTGCCTTCCATCTCATCAAGCAAAAGTAGGCAGCTAAATTTTGATATGTGATCACAATGCACCACGTTCCCAATGGAAGCGTGGCCGTATAATTGAACTGAAACATGGAAAGGACGGTATCGCACGTTCTGCACAAATAATAACTGTTGACGGTGTTATCCAAAGGCCAATATCAAGATTAGCCATACTTGACATGGAACAAACGGTTGACGGAAGGCGTGGTGGTGAATATCCCCTCGGTCAATTCACGGGGGAGGGTGTTATTTATTGATGCTTCAACGGTTTACTTATGTTACAACGTTTTTTATGTTAACATTATAAGTTTATTTTTTCAAATACTTCTTAATTAAATACTTGATTGTTATTTATATCTATCGTTCTTAATTTAATATTTTATGAAGCATTTGTCATATCTCGAAAACTAAATTTTCATTTTGAATGAGATCTGAACGAGGCAAGACAAAGTAAGAATCTATTAATTGTATTTATAAATCAAAGTAATTGTAATAATATTTATTCAGTGAATAAATATCAACAACATTTTGGATCCGTTTATTCGAAGCCTTTCATGCAAACAACAACATTATTTCTCCTAATCCGGGAACGATATCGGGATATTTTTTTTTATTTTTTACCACATTGATTTTGGTTAGAAAAAAAGTTAGTGCGATGGAAGGATATCTCTTGCAATCTTTTATTTACACAAAAAGCACAAATGTATAAAATTAGAATAAAAATGGTAATTTTTGCCATGTAATTTCTGCTAATCCGGAAAATATATCGGGATATTTTTTTTTATTTTTTACCACATTGATTACGATCAGAAAAAAGTTACGGCGATTGAAGGATATCTCCAGGTTTAATTGAAATAAAATTATGAACTTGATATAATAATACTCAAATTGAAAATTTTGACGTGAAATTTTACGAAAATTAATGGAATTTTTTTATTTTTATATATATATTTTTTTTTACACACTATGGATCAGTGATGCCAACTGGAAAGGAATTCCCCAATTTGTGGGGAATTTTAGTCTTAGTGGGTAATCGAGGAATGGTCCACTTTTGGTGGGAAATTTCAAATTAGAATCTGTTACATTTTTAAGGATTGGAATATAGGGGCATATTCCAACTTTTGATCGAATTTCATACGCAAATTTTGAAAACACTTTGAATTCGTTTGGAAAATAAATTCAAAATCGTTTGTTTAGAATTTTGCAGGTAAATCAGATTCGATCGAAAACGAAATTATTTTTCTCATTTTCAGTACTATTTATTCTCAGTGTATTTAAATTATATTTGTGCGGGGAATTTTATAGTCAATTGGGGAATTTTGCTAAGAAAATATGAGTTTTTTTGAATATAAACTTTGTATTAATCGTCTGTGTTGAGTTATGATGTAAAATACTAAACACTTAAAATCAAATTAATTATAACAAAAATGGTACAATTTCTCTACAATTTTCTTGTAAACCGGAAGCTACTTTTTCTTCAGAAGGTGTATTTTGTAAAAGCCTAAACACAATTTTAAGGATTTAAGAGGATATGCAAGGATATTTTAGTTATGTTCTAATATGTATTTTCATGAATTTATGTATGGAATGCAATTTTTTTCTATCTTTGAAGGCGCTTAAGAGAAATGGTTAAAGATTATTCTTAGTGGGTCTTTAATTTATTTTAGTTAAAAAAAAAAATTGAAAATTAAATAAAAAAAATATAGTTTTATTCAGCGTGCGCCGCTTGACGTAGTGACGAGATGGAATTCGTTATATCTAATGCTTAAAAAATTGCATAAACTCAAAGATTGGATTGAGTAATATATTAATGCATTAGAAACCATATGGGCTGCTACACTTTAATTTCAAAATGAGCAGTTGGTTTTAAGTGATCTTTTTAAAATTTGGATGGAGTTAAAGTTAACCTTCCAGAGTAGTTGTTGTAATTTAAACAAACAAATTTTGGAATGCCTAAAAAGTAGAGAACAAACTCTTATGGATAACGAAACCAATTTATTTGGACCCACGAGTAAACATTTGTCTATGCAATGAAAAGAAGTCTCTGGCTAAAGTACATTTAAAAAAATTTCGAAACATCTGTATTATATATAAAAATGTAAGAATAGTACTTCGAATTATTTATATAGTTATGAGTATTTATTTTTATCCTAGACAATATTTTTGGTAGAAAAAATGTTCACAGTTTAGAAACTTTTTTTTAATTTTAAGCAGACAAAGTTTTGCCCGTACACAAATTAGGCCAGGAATTTGCCTTTTAAATTCTACAAAATTTTCCTTCATACTTTCCCCAAATAGAAACTGCCAAAAATACTGTCTGGTATAACTCACTAAAAAATATATGAAACAATCTGACCATATTATTAGTTTTTCTCTATAGCCCTCTGGGAGGTTACTATGTATCGCGATTCGAAAGTCAATGCGATACGAAAGTCAATTTTAATCGAGGAACAAAGCGTTACGAAGGTAAATTCATACAATCTAACGGAATTGAAAAGGTAGCCGTGTTGTCCCTTTGTGAATTTGAATACGAAAGTTCCAAATTTAAATGCGAAAGTCACACTACCAAAGTACCATTTATTAGAATGCGAGTAATATCACTTTCAAATCGCATTACAGAGTAACCCCCCACAATTCGCTGTTAAGTGCATACATGGACAGAATTCTTGAAAATACCCAAAGAAATTCCGAAAAGATACCGCTAGGGAAAAACTTAATAAAATATATACTGATATCGAAATTTTTGAATTAAATTATGATCGTTTGCCACTACAAAGCAATATACTGTCAATTTATATTTATAATATTAAGGGCCTGTGCCAATCGGTAACTTTTTACTCGATGAAAATAAGTTGAATATAATTTTTGTGTGGTGAAAAAAATTAAATGAAATGAAATTTTGAGAGAATGAAATTTTGACATTTATAAAAAAATTTAGACATGTTCTAATAAATAACTAAAATATGTTAAAAATCGTTGAAATTAGATGAAATCAGTGTGAAATCAAACAGGACAAATATTTCGAGCCAGTGCGGGTCAAATTCCACAGCCAGACAAAATCACACAACTATCGTAGCACGGCTACAACTCGAAAAATTCTTGAAGACCCTACTTAAGTTAAGCAATTTATTGTAAATCATAGTTATTGATTAATACGTGCTGAAAAAAATTATGTTTTCAAATATTATAAACTTCAATATTTTGTGGTTGTCTAATTTCATGTAGTCCTTGGGCAAAAAAAAATTGTTAAAAAATGTTTGCTCGATAAAAATAATATAATATAAATTATTTCCCTCTAAATACGGAAGGAGGTTAGTTCTCAACATCGTTGTGTATTTTGCAGAGTTCATACTCGCGTATTTTAGCTATATATATAGGACGGAATTAGAAAAGACATTTTTGGCATATTTCTTTATTCCGCGCTAAGGAAATTTTTTATTAAATACTGGAATCAATTAATATTTTTTTTAGAATATTAATTAATATAAATTAATTAAGATAAAGATAAAATGAAAAAAAAAATATTTAATATTGATTTAAAAACTTTTGTAATAGAAAACTTTATATACAAAAAAGTACGTACGTATTTAATTTCAAATTACATTTATTACCTTCTAATTTTAAATTATAGCATACATGTTATTATATTTAAAAGGGATTAAAATTCTATAAAACAACTATTCAATTTAAATTTAAATAAAAAATATTTAAATGTATATAAAACGACAACGTTGAAAATACTTGTAAAAAAGGATTTAAAGTTATTACTTTTTATTTTATTACTGTTCCCAAAATATACCTAAGATAAAAAAAAACAAGATCCGATGGAATAGCGGACATATCCGTATTTTACTTTATTCGTAAATTGAATTTTTACCATAAATATTCCAGCTCTAAACAACAATTTATTTGATAATTAACATTAGTTAGTTTTAATTATTTAATTAATTTTAGTATTTGGACTATGCTCTGGATAACAATTAATTATTTTCGTATATTTATTTTTTTATTCATATATACGCCCTTGCCGTATTAAATAAGAAATATGGGCCATTCCACACCAAATCGACCAAAAAAAGTCAAATTTGAGATTTTACCTTTTCGATTTAAATGAAATTTTGGAAACTGATAAAGGGTATCGAGACATGAACTACCCATATTTTCTTTATGAACAACCATACAAAAGTGTTTTTTGGCCTTTTTTTCCAACTTTGAGCCACTGTATCTCTGGAAGTAGTGGTCGAAAAAATAAAACAAAATTGGTTAGTGCATGTCTCAATGCCCTTTATCAATTCCCAAAATTTCATTGAAGAAGGTGAGTTTCAACCGCTGGTTGATTTGGTGTGGAATGGCCCATATACTTTATTAACGATATAATTTATTAAAATGTTTTTGAATTTATTATTTTACTAGCTAGTTGTAAATGCAAATAGTGGATATAGAAATCGTGAGATTGTACGCGCACTTTCTACGTGAGGATTGATATTTTTAATATGATCCTTTGTTTCGATTTTTAGATTTCTGCTCTTCGTAGGTCAGAAGTTGCAGCATTTTTAAAGTTTTGGAAGTTACCATACCCATTTGTCCAAAAGATAAACAACCACAATATATATCACAGGGACAAATTTCGTGACTGTGGTTATCTTATGCACACATATATTTTGAAAATTTAGTTTTGCATCGCTTATTTTTGTTGTTTAGGGGGTGAATTTCAAAAATCCCGTCTTAGTGCGCATCTACGTCGGGAGATGTACACTAGACTGATTCAAAATCCTAAAATGTTAAAATGTTTCGCCCCGCGTCGACTTTCTGTAACTAGGACCTCTAAAACTAAAAACAAGCCTTTAAAAACCAAAAAAATATGATCCTGTGATGTTGCGCAAAGAGCTTAAAGGACATTTTTGAACTTTTAACGACAATTTTTAATTAAATTATTATTGCATCAAGTCAAATCAAAAAAATACATCACTAGACTTTCTTCTGTACTTAACTTTATATATATTGTTACGAAAAGATGTAATTTGTCCCATTGTGCAAGCAATGAATGAGTGTAAATGGGACGCAAGACGATTCAGCGTATTGAAGCAATGTGTTAGAAAGAGACTGAAAATCGTTCAGCCCACTGAGGCAGTGTGCGAGAAAGATATGGAAGATCAGCGCAATAAAACACATGAAAGCAATTGAGATGCAATTGCGTGTAGTATTCACGAAATGCGTAGAAGGTTCTCGAAACATGTCGAAACTTGTCGAACTGATGTATGCAGTATATAAGGGCGCCGCATATGAGGCGCAGCACTTCAATTATGATTTGATAGTGAACTAGTGCATCTCGTGAGCGAATGTTCTCACGATAAATAGTAGTAATACAGCAGTTGTTATAAGTAATTTTTATTAAATTGTTATTTAAATAAATAAAGTTAATTAATACTAGTTGAATACTTCTTACTTACTTACTTACTTACTTAAACTGAGTATTTTATAAATATATTTATAAAATATTGAATTAAGTGCCGGGCAACAATGGTCATTTTGCACCATTTTAATAATATAATTAGGTTATGAATAAAAAAATGAATAAGCGCGTTATTTAGAAACTTGATTGTTTTATGATTGGTACAGTCTAATATTTGTTCGAGAGTCAATGTACTTCTGTATTCCTTGATCAAATATGTGGTTGGTGTTAAATAGCGTTTTGCTTACTCTTAGTCTTGCTAACTTTATACATTCATCACGAGTGAATCTTGTATTATAATTTGGTCTTGTGGTTTAGGATTGTGTTGCCGCATGAAAGACGTAGAGACATTCCAGGTATCCTGATATTCCTCTGATTGCATGACAAATTATCATTATACTGTCCAGGCATGGGATCATGTTAAATGAGAGGCATCGATATTGTATTTGCCCATTGTCCAATTTTATTGTCTAAATTAATTATACGACAATTAATTTCTTCTGCTATATATACCTGTTGCTAGGGCAAAGATATTATCAGTATTAGGGATGTCAATCTCTCAATTCCAAAATTTCGGGACTAAAAAATTTGAATCGCAGGATCAGTCCCGGGATTTAAAAAAAATAATAGCAGATACATAAAAAAATCATATCTATGTTTGAATAATAAACAATTATAATGCTTAAGGCTCAAACAAAACTCATATATTCAAATACATCTGTTTTGAGGTGGGGTATCCAAATATACATGGTATCCAAAATACAAAATCCGAGATATATAAACCTCAGTTGATCATCAATCATTTTTTTAAATACTTTTTATTGAAAAATTATTTTTTAGTACAAATATAAGAAAATTTTAATTTTGAATGAACAATCAAATTTTTATTGGGATATTGGTTTTTAGTGGAAAACAATATTTTATAAAAAATTATAATTTAAAAAAAAATTAGTTTATAGTGGACATATTTTTTATAAAATTATATGTGTTTTTTTAATTAATAACAATTTAGGAACGTAGATTTATTTATGTAAACTCAATCGTGGATTTTATACTGTTAGTTAAATCGAATTCATATTTTGTAAAAAGATTTATTCTCGATCAAATGGATTTTACATGATTGAAATTTGTAGTACGTACAATTTGATTATAATGGATGTGAAAATTGGTTAGTTTTAGACCAAAATGACAAAATGTTAGGGTGTTAAATTATTTTTATTTATGTATTTTGTTATTAATAAAGGCTACATTCATAGACAACGGTTTCAGTTTTATCGCCAATCGAAACTCGGATTTAATTCGCCAGCATATTTGTTATAAATCTTTCGACTGTCTTGAAAAAAAAAAATAGTTTAAAATGAGACCGTCATGATATTATAATTATTTACTATTTTTAAGTACTCGAATAGAAAGATAATAATAATTATTAGTCGAAAGTGTCGTAATTTTTAACAAATGTGATTTTTTAAAAGTCAAAAAGCATGTAATTCATGATTATTGCCGCCAGTGTTTTAAGATTACAGTCCATTAAATGTTAGATTTAGTTTTTCACGAAATGTGTATAAAAACATTGAAAGACTTTTTGAATACCTATTTTTAATAAACTATTAAAAATTAATCTACTAGCATTTTTTGTAATCTCGAAAATCCCGGGATTTATCGATGATCCCGGGATCAGTTTTTCGGGACTGATTTGAAGAAAATCCCGGGATCCCGAAATCCCGGGATTGACATCCCTAATCAGTATATATACCAATAAAATCTGTATCGACTGTGTACCTAATGGTTTTTATTAATGTGTTTGCATTAACATTATATAGTACCACTGACAGTGGCGCAACAAAAAGGACAGAATTAGCTTGATAATATTTTTTGGGAAACACCATACATTTTCCTCTTTTATGACATGCGTTGCTGCGACCATATCAAATGCCTTCTCGAGATCCTCAGACAGAATTACATTATGCCTTTTTGCTAATATATATTTTTTTTTAACCATGGTTAGGTAAAAAAGCGTGCTGCTCTGCAAGCAATTTGTTTTTTTTTACGCATTTCCAAATTCTTTTGGTAATTATCTTGTCTAGTAGTTTAGACAAAACAGGAAGTAGCGATATAGCTACCCCTCAAGTAAATTTTGATTTTTTCCTGCTTTTGGAATAGGTATTAAGCACGCATGCTTCCAATCATGTGGATATGTACCGTAGTTTAAGATGTTGCTGTATAAACTGCAGATTCGTTGTTTAAGCATTTTTTATCATTGAATATGTAATTTTGTCTGTGCCGGGTGATGTCCCTTGTGCGGTTTTAAGTGCAATATTTAATTCTGCAAAACTTACACAATCAGTCAAATGATAAAATTTATTACCATTAGCGGGCATGTTGTCAATATCAAAATTATTTTTGTCTAAAATTAACTCAGGTTTAAAAAACTGTCAGAACTAGGGATGTCAATCCCGGGATTTGAGTCAAATCAGTCCCGAAAAACTCATCCCGGGATCATCGTTAAATCCCGGGATTTTCGGGATTGCAAACAACGTTAGTACATCAATTTTTAATAGTTTATTCAAAAGTCTTTCAATGTTTTATACACATTTCGTGAAAAAGTAAATCTAACGTTTAATGGACTAAAATATTAAAACACTGAAGTCAATAATAATGAATTACATGCTTTTTGACTTTTAACAAATTCACAATTGTTAAAAATTACAACACTTTCGACTAATAACACTGTTCGGCATAATTAGCACTTTTGTTCCTCCCTGTCTTTATTCATATCATTTCTACATAATTTGAATGTGCTGATTTTAGTTTTTTCCCTATACGTAATGTTTTGGAGAAAAATGCAATTCATTATTTTTGCATTTTTCACTGCATTTAAAAAAAAAAAAATTTTATAAAAACACTGAACAGTCATTGAATAAAAATTAAAATAGTTATTGTCCATGAACAAGTTAACTTGAATGTCGTTTAAGATTGGGTTGCAATAACCGGTTAAAGTTTAAAAATTGAGAAAAAAAGGAATTTGTGAAATCACCGGAAAATCATTTTTAATAAAAAAATGTTTTATTTTTATTTTAAAATATTAAAATTACTATAGATTCTACTCATTTCGACAATGGTATTACTTTTTGGTGACTTTTTGATTTTTGAGATAAATACATTTTTTATTGAATTTCAACTGTATAAAAATATTTCACTTTTTATTTGAAAAAATATTAATTTGTACTGAAAGTAGTGGGACCTACAGTTTATTGCCGAATCCGAACGGCGGGTGAGAGCTTTTCATAGGCAATGTTTTACTCTCGTAGGTTTGCCATTTACTGCCGAGAGGTAGCGCGGTATAGAAAAATGATTCTATGAAAAGATGTTGTTAGCCCCAGTCCAGACTTGAACCGGGGACCTTTCGGCTCGCAGTCCAACGCACTAACCACTGAGCTACCACCGGCTACAGTATTTTTACTGTTATTCCTAAATATATGATAACAATTATTAAGTACTAGGGTTTGTAAACGTACTATTTCTAATGTTCTATAATAATGCGAACTATGTTGGTACTTTTTGTAATATTATCTATTATCTAATAAAATCATTCTTTTTAAATAACATAATTTAAAATAATGAATCGTGAATTATAATAATGAATCGACCATCAATATTTCATTCAAATCATCAATATATTCTGTTGCAATATCTCCAATATCTTTTTAATGCATATAACTCAAAAGTAGAAAGCACACAGAAAAAGCAATACCATGGTCGAAATAGGTATTCTCTCTAGTATTACCAATCATTTAAAATATAAAATTTATTTTTTACTGAGTATTCTTTTCCGATAATTTCATAAATTGCCCTTTTTTTCTAAATTTTCAAATTTAACAGTATATTTTAACCAAACCATTAACGATATTACAGTGGACTTAATGCCATAACATTCCTTGATTTATTCCTGGGCTATAACCGTATTTATTTTAAATCAATAGCTGTCTAATTTTTTCATATAAAATTTTGTTTTGTAAAATGCAGTGAAAAATGCAAAAAAAAATAAAATGCGTTTTTCTCAAAAACGTTACGTATAGGGACAAAACTAAAAACCCACTTCGAATCAACACATTAAAATTATATAGAAATGATATGAATGAAAACAGGGAGAATTTTGAGCCGAACAGTGTAATCTTTCGATTCGAAATACAGAAAGTACTTAAAAATAGTAAATAATTATAATATCATTACGGTCTTATATTAAACTAATTTTTATTTTGAAGACAGTCGAAAGATTTACTATCAACTATGCTGGCGAATTAAATCTGGGTTTCGAATAGCGATAAAACTGGAACCGTTGTCTCTGAATGTAACCTACATGTGTCCACTATAAACAATTTTTTTTTTTTAATTATAATTTTTTTTATAAAATATTATTTTCCACAAAAAATCAATATCCCAATAAAAATTTGATTGTTCATTCAAAATTAAAATTTTCTTATATTTGTACTAAAAAATAATTTTTCACTAAAAAGTATTAAAAAATGTTTGATGATCAACTGGGGTTTATATATAGCGAATTTTTTGGATACCCAACCTTGAAACAGATGAATTTGAATATTTTTTTTTTGTTTTGTTTGAGCCTTAAGCATTATAATTGTTTATTATTCAAACATATATATGGTTCTCGTTTTTTTTAAATATTTTCCATGCTTGATATTTGAATCCTATTAATTTACCAATTTAAGACAAAAAAGACAAATCTGCCTTGGAGTCTAAAAAACGCGAAATATACTTTTTTGTTTTGGTGTTTCATTATTGCACAAAATTATTAGTATATGGTATATATACCTCCGGCTGTGAAAAACAAGGCCAGATCAACGTAGGGGTCAAATCTGTGCTGGCCATCGCTACGTCGTCTGCTGTTAATGTGTTTCTTGTACTAAATAGTGTAGGCGACCCATTATTTAATATAGATAGGTTGCGATCATTTCCAAAATTTTCCCATATTATGCCATTGTTGGATGTGGTTTGTTAACCCCATAACGTGTTCTGCGAATTTAAGTCCCCAATCAATAGATGGTGACCTCTGAACTTATGAATTTCAGCGACTAGCTGAGGTGTTAGATAAATGTCTCTCTCTTTATAAACATTCTTTATTCAATCACCTTACCGTGTACGGTGATTGATTGAAAAATAATAATCTTTGTGGAAACTTTGTGTTGTGATGCATTTATAGTATTTTTAACAAAAATGGCTACACCTGATTTGACATAGGAATAGTCTTTATTAAAGTGAAAAACATTATACTGTGGAAGATTTAAAAAATTTAAGTTTTTGTTTATGGTGTGTGTTTTTTTTTTGTAATGCGATTATAACAGGGTTTTGTTTGGATATTAATATTTCTAAGGCGTACTTATTATTAGTGAAACCTTGAATGTTCCACTGCAAAATTTTTAAATTTAAACCTATATCCATTTTTATATATAAACTAGCTGGACCCGTGCACAGCTACGCCCGTGCGAAGTTTTTGTAATTGCAAAACTATATCGTTTATAAAGTGTAGATACATTTACACCCCTTTTTCCCTTTTTAGTGCAAGCCTAGTCACTATTTTTCCCGCCAACATTGAACGTAGTGCCATGCCCATTTTTCCAATCCCGCTTACATTCTACTTTACTATTAAACATTTTAAAATGATCCTTCGTTTCGATTTTTATAACTCTGCTCTTAGTAAGTAAAGAGTTATAGAAATTTTAAAGTTTTGGTTATATGAGAGATGCCACGCCCCGTGGTACAATCCCGTCCATATTTGGGAAAATAATAAACAACCACAATATACATCAGTGAGCCAAATTTCATGACTGTGGCTACCTTAAGTACTTGCCACGCCCATTTTTGTACCTTAGGGAGCGAATTTCAAAAAATCCCTTCGTAGTGCACACATACGTCAAGAGACGTATTTGCCCAAATTTCATAGTCCTAGGGTCAAATTTAGATATTTTTGATTTTCCGGCTTTTCCTTCGTGTTTTTCCGACTTTTCTTTTTTCCTAAACCACTCTTGCAATGACACGAACAAAATACAAAAGGAATTAGGCAAATCCGTCTGTTCGTTCTCTCGTGATGCTCTGGCACACACAGGACATTTCATTTTTATATATATAGATTATTATATAAAATCTACTTGAGAGTTTTTGTTCTGTTGTTGCTTTGGGATGATTGTAGTTTATGTAGTGTATTTGGTGTAATAATTGTACTTAATTGTGGGAATTTTTCATAGAGAGATGATCTGGGTGGTGAATTTTTGGTTAGTTTTAGACCAAAATGACAAAATGTTAGGGTGTTAAATTATTTTTATTTATGTATTTTGTTATTAATAAAGGCTACATTCATAGACAACGGTTTCAGTTTTATCGCCAATCGAAACTCGGATTTAATTCGCCAGCATATTTGTTATAAATCTTTCGACTGTCTTGAAAAAAAAAAAAAAAAATAGTTTAAAATGAGACCGTCATGATATTATAATTATTTACTATTTTTAAGTACTCGAATAGAAAGATTATAATAATTATTAGTCGAAAGTGTCGTAATTTTTAACAAATGTGATTTTTTAAAAGTCAAAAAGCATGTAATTCATGATTATTGCCGCCAGTGTTTTAAGATTACAGTCCATTAAATGTTAGATTTAGTTTTTCACGAAATGTGTATAAAAACATTGAAAGACTTTTTGAATACCTATTTTTAATAAACTATTAAAAATTAATCTACTAGCATTTTTTGTAATCTCGAAAATCCCGGGATTTATCGATGATCCCGGGATCAGTTTTTCGGGACTGATTTGAAGAAAATCCCGGGATCCCGAAATCCCGGGATTGACATCCCTAATCAGTATATATACCAATAAAATCTGTATCGACTGTGTACCTAATGGTTTTTATTAATGTGTTTGCATTAACATTATATAGTACCACTGACAGTGGCGCAACAAAAAGGACAGAATTAGCTTGATAATATTTTTTGGGAAACACCATACATTTTCCTCTTTTATGACATGCGTTGCTGCGACCATATCAAATGCCTTCTCGAGATCCTCAGACAGAATTACATTATGCCTTTTTGCTAATATATATTTTTTTTTAACCATGGTTAGGTAAAAAAGCGTGCTGCTCTGCAAGCAATTTGTTTTTTTTTACGCATTTCCAAATTCTTTTGGTAATTATCTTGTCTAGTAGTTTAGACAAAACAGGAAGTAGCGATATAGCTACCCCTCAAGTAAATTTTGATTTTTTCCTGCTTTTGGAATAGGTATTAAGCACGCATGCTTCCAATCATGTGGATATGTACCGTAGTTTAAGATGTTGCTGTATAAACTGCAGATTCGTTGTTTAAGCATTTTTTATCATTGAATATGTAATTTTGTCTGTGCCGGGTGATGTCCCTTGTGCGGTTTTAAGTGCAATATTTAATTCTGCAAAACTTACACAATCAGTCAAATGATAAAATTTATTACCATTAGCGGGCATGTTGTCAATATCAAAATTATTTTTGTCTAAAATTAACTCAGGTTTAAAAAACTGTCAGAACTAGGGATGTCAATCCCGGGATTTGAGTCAAATCAGTCCCGAAAAACTCATCCCGGGATCATCGTTAAATCCCGGGATTTTCGGGATTGCAAACAACGTTAGTACATCAATTTTTAATAGTTTATTCAAAAGTCTTTCAATGTTTTATACACATTTCGTGAAAAAGTAAATCTAACGTTTAATGGACTAAAATATTAAAACACTGACGTCAATAATAATGAATTACATGCTTTTTGACTTTTAACAAATTCACAATTGTTAAAAATTACAACACTTTCGACTAATAACACTGTTCGGCATAATTAGCACTTTTGTTCCTCCCTGTCTTTATTCATATCATTTCTACATAATTTGAATGTGCTGATTTTAGTTTTTTCCCTATACGTAATGTTTTGGAGAAAAATGCAATTCATTATTTTTGCATTTTTCACTGCATTTAAAAAAAAAAAAATTTTATAAAAACACTGAACAGTCATTGAATAAAAATTAAAATAGTTATTGTCCATGAACAAGTTAACTTGAATGTCGTTTAAGATTGGGTTGCAATAACCGGTTAAAGTTTAAAAATTGAGAAAAAAAGGAATTTGTGAAATCACCGGAAAATCATTTTTAATAAAAAAATGTTTTATTTTTATTTTAAAATATTAAAATTACTATAGATTCTACTCATTTCGACAATGGTATTACTTTTTGGTGACTTTTTGATTTTTGAGATAAATACATTTTTTATTGAATTTCAACTGTATAAAAATATTTCACTTTTTATTTGAAAAAATATTAATTATAGCAGTAACAATAATAGTTTGACAGTCTTATACGAACTTAGGCCGAGCTCCCTCATCATTTTGAGCTGTGCCTGTTATATTTGTACTGAAAGTAGTGGGACCTACAGTTTATTGCCGAATCCGAACGGCGGGTGAGAGCTTTTCATAGGCAATGTTTTACTCTCGTAGGTTTGCCATTTACTGCCGAGAGGTAGCGCGGTATAGAAAAATGATTCTATGAAAAGATGTTGTTAGCCCCAGTCCAGACTTGAACCGGGGACCTTTCGGCTCGCAGTCCAACGCACTAACCACTGAGCTACCACCGGCTACAGTATTTTTACTGTTATTCCTAAATATATGATAACAATTATTAAGTACTAGGGTTTGTAAACGTACTATTTCTAATGTTCTATAATAATGCGAACTATGTTGGTACTTTTTGTAATATTATCTATTATCTAATAAAATCATTCTTTTTAAATAACATAATTTAAAATAATGAATCGTGAATTATAATAATGAATCGACCATCAATATTTCATTCAAATCATCAATATATTCTGTTGCAATATCTCCAATATCTTTCTTAATGCATATAACTCAAAAGTAGAAAGCACACAGAAAAAGCAATACCATGGTCGAAATAGGTATTCTCTCTAGTATTACCAATCATTTAAAATATAAAATTTATTTTTTACTGAGTATTCTTTTCCGATAATTTCATAAATTGCCCTTTTTTTCTAAATTTTCAAATTTAACAGATTATTTTAACCAAACCATTAACGATATTACAGTGGACTTAATGCCATAACATTCCTTGATTTATTCCTGGGCTATAACCGTATTTATTTTAAATCAATAGCTGTCTAATTTTTTCATATAAAATTTTGTTTTGTAAAATGCAGTGAAAAATGCAAAAAAAAATAAAATGCGTTTTTCTCAAAAACGTTACGTATAGGGACAAAACTAAAAACCCACTTCGAATCAACACATTAAAATTATATAGAAATGATATGAATGAAAACAGGGAGAATTTTGAGCCGAACAGTGTAATCTTTCGATTCGAAATACAGAAAGTACTTAAAAATAGTAAATAATTATAATATCATTACGGTCTTATATTAAACTAATTTTTATTTTGAAGACAGTCGAAAGATTTACTATCAACTATGCTGGCGAATTAAATCTGGGTTTCGAATAGCGATAAAACTGGAACCGTTGTCTCTGAATGTAACCTACATGTGTCCACTATAAACAATTTTTTTTTTTTAATTATAATTTTTTTTATAAAATATTATTTTCCACAAAAAATCAATATCCCAATAAAAATTTGATTGTTCATTCAAAATTAAAATTTTCTTATATTTGTACTAAAAAATAATTTTTCACTAAAAAGTATTAAAAAATGTTTGATGATCAACTGGGGTTTATATATAGCGAATTTTTTGGATACCCAACCTTGAAACAGATGAATTTGAATATTTTTTTTTTGTTTTGTTTGAGCCTTAAGCATTATAATTGTTTATTATTCAAACATATATATGGTTCTCGTTTTTTTAAATATTTTCCATGCTTGATATTTGAATCCTATTAATTTACCAATTTAAGACAAAAAAGACAAATCTGCCTTGGAGTCTAAAAAACGCGAAATATACTTTTTTGTTTTGGTGTTTCATTATTGCACAAAATTATTAGTATATGGTATATATACCTCCGGCTGTGAAAAACAAGGCCAGATCAACGTAGGGGCCAAATCTGTGCTGGCCATCGCTACGTCGTCTGCTGTTAATGTGTTTCTTGTACTAAATAGTGTAGGCGACCCATTATTTAATATAGATAGGTTGCGATCATTTCCAAAATTTTCCCATATTATGCCATTGTTGGATGTGGTTTGTTAACCCCATAACGTGTTCTGCGAATTTAAGTCCCCAATCAATAGATGGTGACCTCTGAACTTATGAATTTCAGCGACTAGCTGAGGTGTTAGATAAATGTCTCTCTCTTTATAAACATTCTTTATTCAATCACCTTACCGTGTACGGTGATTGATTGAAAAATAATAATCTTTGTGGAAACTTTGTGTTGTGATGCATTTATAGTATTTTTAACAAAAATGGCTACACCTGATTTGACATAGGAATAGTCTTTATTAAAGTGAAAAACATTATACTGTGGAAGATTTAAAAAATTTAAGTTTTTGTTTATGGTGTGTGTTTTTTTTTTGTAATGCGATTATAACAGGGTTTTGTTTGGATATTAATATTTCTAAGGCGTACTTATTATTAGTGAAACCTTGAATGTTCCACTGCAAAATTTTTAAATTTAAACCTATATCCATTTTTATATATAAACTAGCTGGACCCGTGCACAGCTACGCCCGTGCGAAGTTTTTGTAATTGCAAAACTATATCGTTTATAAAGTGTAGATACAATTACACCCCTTTTTCCCTTTTTAGTGCAAGCCTAGTCACTATTTTTCCCGCCAACATTGAACGTAGTGCCATGCCCATTTTTCCAATCCCGCTTACATTCTACTTTACTATTAAACATTTTAAAATGATCCTTCGTTTCGATTTTTATAACTCTGCTCTTAGTAAGTAAAGAGTTATAGAAATTTTAAAGTTTTGGTTATATGAGAGATGCCACGCCCCGTGGTACAATCCCGTCCATATTTGGGAAAATAATAAACAACCACAATATACATCAGTGAGCCAAATTTCATGACTGTGGCTACCTTAAGTACTTGCCACGCCCATTTTTGTACCTTAGGGAGCGAATTTCAAAAAATCCCTTCGTAGTGCACACATACGTCAAGAGACGTATTTGCCCAAATTTCATAGTCCTAGGGTCAAATTTAGATATTTTTGATTTTCCGGCTTTTCCTTCGTGTTTTTCCGACTTTTCTTTTTTCCTAAACCACTCTTGCAATGACACGAACAAAATACAAAAGGAATTAGGCAAATCCGTCTGTTCGTTCTCTCGTGATGCTCTGGCACACACAGGACATTTCATTTTTATATATATAGATTATTATATAAAATCTACTTGAGAGTTTTTGTTCTGTTGTTGCTTTGGGATGATTGTAGTTTATGTAGTGTATTTGGTGTAATAATTGTACTTAATTGTGGGAATTTTTCATAGAGAGATGATCTGGGTGGTGAATTTTTGTTTAGTTTTAGACCAAAATGACAAAATGTTAGGGTGTTAAATTATTTTTATTTATGTATTTTGTTATTAATAAAGGCTACATTCATAGACAACGGTTTCAGTTTTATCGCCAATCGAAACTCGGATTTAATTCGCCAGCATATTTGTTATAAATCTTTCGACTGTCTTGAAAAAAAAAAAAAAATAGTTTAAAATGAGACCGTCATGATATTATAATTATTTACTATTTTTAAGTACTCGAATAGAAAGATTATAATAATTATTAGTCGAAAGTGTCGTAATTTTTAACAAATGTGATTTTTTAAAAGTCAAAAAGCATGTAATTCATGATTATTGCCGCCAGTGTTTTAAGATTACAGTCCATTAAATGTTAGATTTAGTTTTTCACGAAATGTGTATAAAAACATTGAAAGACTTTTTGAATACCTATTTTTAATAAACTATTAAAAATTAATCTACTAGCATTTTTTGTAATCTCGAAAATCCCGGGATTTATCGATGATCCCGGGATCAGTTTTTCGGGACTGATTTGAAGAAAATCCCGGGATCCCGAAATCCCGGGATTGACATCCCTAATCAGTATATATACCAATAAAATCTGTATCGACTGTGTACCTAATGGTTTTTATTAATGTGTTTGCATTAACATTATATAGTACCACTGACAGTGGCGCAACAAAAAGGACAGAATTAGCTTGATAATATTTTTTGGGAAACACCATACATTTTCCTCTTTTATGACATGCGTTGCTGCGACCATATCAAATGCCTTCTCGAGATCCTCAGACAGAATTACATTATGCCTTTTTGCTAATATATATTTTTTTTTAACCATGGTTAGGTAAAAAAGCGTGCTGCTCTGCAAGCAATTTGTTTTTTTTTACGCATTTCCAAATTCTTTTGGTAATTATCTTGTCTAGTAGTTTAGACAAAACAGGAAGTAGCGATATAGCTACCCCTCAAGTAAATTTTGATTTTTTCCTGCTTTTGGAATAGGTATTAAGCACGCATGCTTCCAATCATGTGGATATGTACCGTAGTTTAAGATGTTGCTGTATAAACTGCAGATTCGTTGTTTAAGCATTTTTTATCATTGAATATGTAATTTTGTCTGTGCCGGGTGATGTCCCTTTTGCGGTTTTAAGTGCAATATTTAATTCTGCAAAACTTACACAATCAGTCAAATGATAAAATTTATTACCATTAGCGGGCATGTTGTCAATATCAAAATTATTTTTGTCTAAAATTAACTCAGGTTTAAAAAACTGTCAGAACTAGGGATGTCAATCCCGGGATTTGAGTCAAATCAGTCCCGAAAAACTCATCCCGGGATCATCGTTAAATCCCGGGATTTTCGGGATTGCAAACAACGTTAGTACATCAATTTTTAATAGTTTATTCAAAAGTCTTTCAATGTTTTATACACATTTCGTGAAAAAGTAAATCTAACGTTTAATGGACTAAAATATTAAAACACTGACGTCAATAAAAATGAATTACATGCTTTTTGACTTGCAATAACCGGTTAAAGTTTAAAAATTGAGAAAAAAAGGAATTTGTGAAATCACCGGAAAATCATTTTTAATAAAAAAATGTTTTATTTTTATTTTAAAATATTAAAATTACTATAGATTCTACTCATTTCGACAATGGTATTACTTTTTGGTGACTTTTTGATTTTTGAGATAAATACATTTTTTATTGAATTTCAACTGTATAAAAATATTTCACTTTTTATTTGAAAAAATATTAATTATAGCAGTAATAATAATAGTTTGACAGTCTTATACTAACTTAGGCCGAGCTCCCTCATCATTTTGAGCTGTGCCTGTTATATTTGTACTGAAAGTAGTGGGACCTACAGTTTATTGCCGAATCCGAACGGCGGGTGAGAGCTTTTCATAGGCAATGTTTTACTCTCGTAGGTTTGCCATTTACTGCCGAGAGGTAGCGCGGTATAGAAAAATGATTCTATGAAAAGATGTTGTTAGCCCCAGTCCAGACTTGAACCGGGGACCTTTCGGCTCGCAGTCCAACGCACTAACCACTGAGCTACCACCGGCTACAGTATTTTTACTGTTATTCCTAAATATATGATAACAATTATTAAGTACTAGGGTTTGTAAACGTACTATTTCTAATGTTCTATAATAATGCGAACTATGTTGGTACTTTTTGTAATATTATCTATTATCTAATAAAATCATTCTTTTTAAATAACATAATTTAAAATAATGAATCGTGAATTATAATAATGAATCGACCATCAATATTTCATTCAAATCATCAATATATTCTGTTGCAATATCTCCAATATCTTTCTTAATGCATATAACTCAAAAGTAGAAAGCACACAGTAAAAGCAATACCATGGTCGAAATAGGTATTCTCTCTAGTATTACCAATCATTTAAAATATAAAATTTATTTTTTACTGAGTATTCTTTTCCGATAATTTCATAAATTGCCCTTTTTTTCTAAATTTTCAAATTTAACAGATTATTTTAACCAAACCATTAACGATATTACAGTGGACTTAATGCCATAACATTCCTTGATTTATTCCTGGGCTATAACCGTATTTATTTTAAATCAATAGCTGTCTAATTTTTTCATATAAAATTTTGTTTTGTAAAATGCAGTGAAAAATGCAAAAAAAAATAAAATGCGTTTTTCTCAAAAACGTTACGTATAGGGACAAAACTAAAAACCCACTTCGAATCAACACATTAAAATTATATAGAAATGATATGAATGAAAACAGGGAGAATTTTGAGCCGAACAGTGTAATCTTTCGATTCGAAATACAGAAAGTACTTAAAAATAGTAAATAATTATAATATCATTACGGTCTTATATTAAACTAATTTTTATTTTGAAGACAGTCGAAAGATTTACTATCAACTATGCTGGCGAATTAAATCTGGGTTTCGAATAGCGATAAAACTGGAACCGTTGTCTCTGAATGTAACCTACATGTGTCCACTATAAACAATTTTTTTTTTTTTAATTATAATTTTTTTTATAAAATATTATTTTCCACAAAAAATCAATATCCCAATAAAAATTTGATTGTTCATTCAAAATTAAAATTTTCTTATATTTGTACTAAAAAATAATTTTTCACTAAAAAGTATTAAAAAATGTTTGATGATCAACTGGGGTTTATATATAGCGAATTTTTTGGATACCCAACCTTGAAACAGATGAATTTGAATATTTTTTTTTTGTTTTGTTTGAGCCTTAAGCATTATAATTGTTTATTATTCAAACATATATATGGTTCTCGTTTTTTTTAAATATTTTCCATGCTTGATATTTGAATCCTATTAATTTACCAATTTAAGACAAAAAAGACAAATCTGCCTTGGAGTCTAAAAAACGCGAAATATACTTTTTTGTTTTGGTGTTTCATTATTGCACAAAATTATTAGTATATGGTATATATACCTCCGGCTGTGAAAAACAAGGCCAGATCAACGTAGGGGCCAAATCTGTGCTGGCCATCGCTACGTCGTCTGCTGTTAATGTGTTTCTTGTACTAAATAGTGTAGGCGACCCATTATTTAATATAGATAGGTTGCGATCATTTCCAAAATTTTCCCATATTATGCCATTGTTGGATGTGGTTTGTTAACCCCATAACGTGTTCTGCGAATTTAAGTCCCCAATCAATAGATGGTGACCTCTGAACTTATGAATTTCAGCGACTAGCTGAGGTGTTAGATAAATGTCTCTCTCTTTATAAACATTCTTTATTCAATCACCTTACCGTGTACGGTGATTGATTGAAAAATAATAATCTTTGTGGAAAGTTTGTGTTGTGATGCATTTATAGTATTTTTAACAAAAATGGCTACACCTGATTTGACATAGGAATAGTCTTTATTAAAGTGAAAAACATTATACTGTGGAAGATTTAAAAAATTTAAGTTTTTGTTTATGGTGTGTGTTTTTTTTTTGTAATGCGATTATAACAGGGTTTTGTTTGGATATTAATATTTCTAAGGCGTACTTATTATTAGTGAAACCTTGAATGTTCCACTGCAAAATTTTTAAATTTAAACCTATATCCATTTTTATATATAAACTAGCTGGACCCGTGCACAGCTACGCCCGTGCGAAGTTTTTGTAATTGCAAAACTATATCGTTTATAAAGTGTAGATACAATTACACCCCTTTTTCCCTTTTTAGTGCAAGCCTAGTCACTATTTTTCCCGCCAACATTGAACGTAGTGCCATGCCCATTTTTCCAATCCCGCTTACATTCTACTTTACTATTAAACATTTTAAAATGATCCTTCGTTTCGATTTTTATAACTCTGCTCTTAGTAAGTAAAGAGTTATAGAAATTTTAAAGTTTTGGTTATATGAGAGATGCCACGCCCCGTGGTACAATCCCGTCCATATTTGGGAAAATAATAAACAACCACAATATACATCAGTGAGCCAAATTTCATGACTGTGGCTACCTTAAGTACTTGCCACGCCCATTTTTGTACCTTAGGGAGCGAATTTCAAAAAATCCCTTCGTAGTGCACACATACGTCAAGAGACGTATTTGCCCAAATTTCATAGTCCTAGGGTCAAATTTAGATATTTTTGATTTTCCGGCTTTTTCTTCGTGTTTTTCCGACTTTTCTTTTTTCCTAAACCACTCTTGCAATGACACGAACAAAATACAAAAGGAATTAGGCAAATCCGTCTGTTCGTTCTCTCGTGATGCTCTGGCACACACAGGACATTTCATTTTTATATATATAGATTATTATATAAAATCTACTTGAGAGTTTTTGTTCTGTTGTTGCTTTGGGATGATTGTAGTTTATGTAGTGTATTTGGTGTAATAATTGTACTTAATTGTGGGAATTTTTCATAGAGAGATGATCTGGGTGGTGAATTGATATCAATAGTGTCCATGTTATCTATGTTATTGGTTGCAGTGTCTGCTAAGTTTTGCTGCTCTGTTAATGTTGTTTGTGTTCGTGCATTTGGTGATTTTTGCTCGTTGCTTATCGTTGTTTTAATATTGGTGTTGTTATTGTTCGAGTTATTTGTTTTGCTTTTGGAGTTGGTTGGAGTTTCGAGTGTAATTGGTGATGCTGTTTGAGTTGTGTGGGTTTTTTTTTTTGTTGGTTGTTTTTAACTGTGTCGTTTGATGTTGTTGCATTTCGTACAATATCAGCCATCACCCTTATTTTTGTCGAATTTTTGTGAGACTTCATTTTATGTGCATCGGGGTACTGTTGAAAACCTTCCAACGTCTATCATTTTTTTTTTTATTTACTGCCTTGTGTTTCAAAAAAGTGGGACAGTCACCATCATATGAAGTGTGTGTGTTGTTGTCGCAATCAACACAAAATTTATCTGAACAATCCTCGCATGTATGGGCGATTCCACATTCCTTACACACCTTAACATTTCTGCAGCGATACTTTTGACAATTAACGCAGCGCATCGGATTTGGGATGTATTCATCCACCCGTACACTTTCCCAGTCTATTTTTATTTTTTGAGGACGATGGATTAAATCAAAAGTAATGAACCCGTAGGCAACAGCGCACCGTTGACATTTTTCATGAACTTCCTGACTGCGATGATTTTTTTGATTTTTTAAATGTTCAATTTCGACGCTTATTTTTTGGGTTTGAGTTTTTGTTGGATCCGGATCAAGTTCCGCGAACCTAATTGGTTGGGAAGGGGAGGGGGTTCACCCCCTTTGATTTTATTAGCACTTTTTGAGTTTTTGTGTTTTATATAAAAAGTTTTTAAATTATTTTGTTATTGTAAAAACACTGTGTTAACTAACACTAACACACTGTGACACTAATTACACTCGTCGCGGCGATTGCCTGAACAAGACTGAAATAATACTAGTTAAAATCAAATATTAGTGTGATTTTCATCAATATTTAGAGCGGAATTGAGATTTTCAAAAAATATTTAGGTAGGAATTAGCAAACATTTTAACTTTTTGTATAATTATTTATAAATTCAAAAAAATATATTTCTATTAAAGTTGTTTTATTTTTAAACAGAAAAGAATAGCATAGTCTTACATATAAAAATAAAAACCTGAAATCTTCGTACATTTGATCTATATGGCGGAATTAGATTGTTTTGCCTTAAAAACAGAGGGACATTTGTTTAGTTTATTTAGTCGTAAGTTATTACGTTTTAAACATGAGCGTAAGTTCTACAAAAATCGCTATATTTCACAATGTCACTTTGAAAAAGACGATGAAAAAATGTATATAGTCTATGAAATCAACAACATGAAAATTATTTGCTCGTTTAGATTCTGAGAATTTCGCTGTTAAAGACGTGTCGCGCTCTGGCTGACCAATACTTAAAAAAGTATTTTAAAAAGTTAGAATGACGAGCACATTTCATCTTACATCATCATTGCTCTGATACTAAACATCAACCATATAATAATTTTGGAACATTTACATAACGATGCCAGATATTAGGGTACCAAATGAATTTTCTGTAATAAATTTACCTTAATTTCCATCTGCGAATCGCTGCTGAAACATAATGAAATGAAGCCAATATTGAATAGATTAATAACGGGCAATGAAAAGTGGATCACATACGACAACAATTTGAGAAAAAGATCGTGATCCAAGAAGAATGAAGCAGCAGAAACGGTGAGGTAATGCTATTAATAAGGTAATGCTTTGTGTTTGGTGTGATTGGTAAGGAATCGTGCATCATGAGTACAGACAATTGATACTACTCTCTACTGTTTACAACTAATGCGGCTAAAACGTGCAATTAAGCGGCCAGAATTGATCAGTAGGAAAGGCGATGTCTTCCATCACGACCAACCACACGCATTTTTAATGAATCGGCAAAATTATGAGAACTCGTCTGGGAAGTGGCGCTAGTTGGATTAGTATTTTCAAAAATGTTAGGAGAAATGTTGGCCAACGGCAGATGATGGGTTTGAAGACTAAAATACGGAAATTCGTCCTATCTAATTCAGAAATACAAATCTTAAACTTTTTTTATAAATTATTGAGTATTGCTCTTCATTTGTGATATTTTTTTTTTCTTTTTACCGTGTTGTTTTTAAATTGTGAATAAAAGTAAAAATTAAAATTTTTCATGTACATGCTTTAGTACGCTGATCAATAGATTAATCGTTATAGAACTGTGAGAAGATCACAAATATATTTTTAGACCTGGCTAAATATTGCAAAGAAATCACTATCTCCTGGACTATTATTTTTCTAAAAACATTCAAGACTCGCCTAAAAAAATTAAAAATACGTCATTTTAATCACTAATTTCCATTATATGTAAATAATAAAAATAATTTCTTGTTCTTATGCCACAAACAAGACAAAAAAGCGATAACCTAATTTATAACATAATATATAGATAGGTGGCCACTACTATTATTATGCACTAGGTGAGAATATTAGTACCGAAAAACCCGAAATGAAATCCCGGAATTTCCAAACAAAACAACGTGTAGATAAAATTAAAACCACTAAATTCTAAATTTGCAGACGTTAGCATATTTTAATTTTTTTTATAGACCTTTATGTTCAATGTTTGATATCATGTAAGGATACGGCTGCTAGTATTTTTCACACATTGCAGATGAATTTAAAAAACAAAATCATATTTTTATTTTTTATCATCACAAAATTCTTTTGGATCGGAATAGCTGCAAAAATAGAGTTTAAATCTATTAATATCCTCCTAAATAATATTCGTTTTTAATCAAAGAAAATAACGATATATTTGGGTGTTTCAACTTCAAAATTTTTTTGGTACTGAAATTGTTTGTGATAAATTCTAGGACTTTAAAGAGCAATAACGTCAACAATTCTTAAATCAATATGAAGTAAACAGCAAAAAATTATATAATTGGCAAAGCACAATACTGACTTAAGGATTTTTTTTTTAATTATACAAGACCGAAATTATCGGACAACAAATTTGGATCCATTTGGAAATAAGAATGTATAAAAAAATTATACATGTAAAAAATAACCATTAACTAGAGAAAATGTCGATTTATTTGTACTTTTCAAACTTCAAGTACTATGCGCAAGCATAAGATTTGTTTCAAAATTGATGACATTTTAAGATGAAATTAATAGATGCAATTTCAAATTTAATGAACATTCTCCGATCCAGAGCAACTTTATTTAGATGGTAAAAATATGAATTTAAAGCTTTTTTAACTTCATCTATGGGAAAAAATGTCGATCCGCCCTAATGTGTAAACTTTGCTATTTTTACCTGTACTACAAATTCCAATAATTCGGGACTAATTCGGGACATACTCCGGAATTTTTTCTAATCCCGGGGTATTTGTTAAAAAGCTTCGGGATTGGAACCCCTATTATGCACACTGGTGTATATCAAAAATATTTTTTTATTAAAAATTTTTTAAATTTTATTTTAATCTATTTTTAATTTACTTAAAAAGAATATGTACATTAATTAATATTTGTACCATTTTACGATAAACTTTTTTTATATTCAATTTTCAATATATTTTTATTTATAATAAGTACAATAAACAATTAACATACCTAAATTCTTTTGCTGTGGGGATGAATAAGTTGTCAAATGCGAATACTCTTCATTGCGCTGACGTTCGCTAACCTCTTCTTTTCCTCTTTGCCTAGAGTAAGATATTTCCTTACCTGGTATGCTGCCAGAGTCACTAGGAGTTTCAGGTTTTCCTGTTGCCGCAGTTCCTCCAGTAGTATATGAGCTGGCAGCCGGCGTAGACACTCCAATTCTTCGTTTAGCAAATGCTGGCATTAAGTGTGCAGAAGAAACACTACGATGTTCGACGTAGTTTTTTTGGCTAGAATGCACATTTGGCGCATACACTGGGGAATCAATTGTCGATAAAATACTACGTGTAGATGGAGAACGCTGCACACGACTGATGTGTGTTGACTGATTGTTGTTGGCAGTCTGGTTATTTGGGGCCTCATTGCCATTCTGTTGATATGTTCCTGTACCACCACCAATAACTTTCCAAATACCTAATGCCAACAATTCCGATCGCAGAAAAACCTCAGGTCGTCGTCTTGATCGACCATCAAGTCGTATCAGATAAAGTTCAGAACGAGAATAACGTTGTATATTTGCTTTAACAACACTGTCACACGTAGATGTTTCATTACGATTTTGAGCAAACAAATCGTCAAAATCTTTTGGTGGTGGTGTGGAACTCATGATACTTAATGGTTTTCTGTGAACATCTTATACAATATATTGTAATTAAAAATGATTTTAGCTTTAGTTGATATAAATACCAATAATAACATTTATATATATATATATATATATATATATTTATATTCCAGGATTGAGATTTAAAATTTACATCAATTATGATAGTAACGGTTTCTGTTTAAAAATACTGCAAATAGAACAAACAAAAAGTGTATTTTTAATTTTTAGGTTTTTAGTATAAAATTATGGTTTTGAAACGTTTTTCAAACATCTAATTTACTTTTGTTGATGAAAACAATTCACACAAATCTAATATCAAAAAAAACTATAGTCGTACACATTAAAAACTATTTTTTTATATACATCGTTTTTAAAATTAACTTTTTAGTATAATTTAAATGAAAAAACGTGGGGCGCACCTTATAGATAATATATCTTACGCCAAACTTATTCGTTTTAAATCTTACAAAAAAGTTCACCTTAAAAACGTTGTACATTAAAAAATATTTATATATATATTTTTTGGGTCAGTTAGATTTTCGTGTGACAGAATCAGAGATCGGAAATGCCCGTGTGCGTGCGTCCGCACATGCCCCTTTCTTCATACACTGACGAGCAAATTTGTTTTACGCAGACACTGCACTCGGGCATCACATTTTTTTTACAACACATCCCGTCGCAACGAGTGATGCTTTGCATTATTCTCGGTACCTGCCCTCATGCGGGCTCCGAAACTAAAAACTGCAGCCCGCGCAGACGTGGAATGAGAAAATAGAGAAGCATATCGCGCAAGTGCTATGATATTTATTTCGCGGGACAACTCCGTGCAACAGCGAAAACCGACTGCCCCGGGCAGCACGCGGGGCAGTTTTTCACAGCGAGTTAATTTTTTCTTGTATGACATTCTTATGTGGCGCAAGAGTACGGCACTGTTATAATATACTGCGCAATGTTTTAATCATTTTTATATAAAACTATTGATAATACAGACAAGTTTGGCAATACTCAAATACACTTTTAATCGCAGTTTTATTTTGGTTTATAAAAATTGTATCTTTTAATTGTTCGTTGAACAGAAAAATAAATTCAACATGAAATCTTAATCAACATTTTTATTCAAATACAAAAATTATTATGTGCAAAAATCTATTTTAATAAAAAAGCTACATGATAGGCTTCGAAAAATAATGTATATCCTCATTTGTAAAAATGTACACTAAGTTTAAACTTGCACTAAAAAACTAGTACTAAATTATACAATTTTTATAAACCAAATTAAAACTTCGATTAAAAGTGTATTTGAGTATTGCCAAACTTTTCTGTATTAACGATAGTTTTATTTAAAAATTATTAAAACATTGCGCAGTATATTATAACAGTGCCGTACTCTTGCGCCACATAAGAATGTCATACAAGAAAAAATTAACTCGCTGTGAAAAACTGCCCCGCGTGCTGCCCGGGGCAGTCGGTTTTCGCTGTTGCACGGAGTTGCCCCGCGAAATAAATACCATAGCACTTGCGCGATATGTTTCTCTATTTTCTCATTCCACGTCTGCGCGGGCTGCAGTTTTTATTTTCGTAGCCCGCACGAGGGCAGGTACCGAGAATAGTGCAAAGCATCACTCGTTGCGACGGGATGTGTTGTAAAAAAAAAGTGGTGCCCGAGTGCAGAGTATGCGTAAACAAATTTGCTTCTCACTTACTTAAGGGCGAGGGCGCGGGCGTGCGTGCAAATCCGAACTCTGGACAGAATTGAAACGGCCGAATAGCATTAAAATCAAAATGATGCATTTTTAAAGTGTCTTTAATATGGAACCGTGGCGAAGAACTATGTCATACATGTAGACAAGAATTCGATAATATTGCATTGCATTCCAGTTCATGGGTATGCTAACAATTTCCAGTGTATAACTCATCGGGAAGTTAATTTTTAATCCATTACAAAAATTGTACCGAAAAGACACACAAGAAAGAGAGCTAATAACGTTGTAAAAAGACAGAATGGTCGTTACCAGGGATAACGATTACTTGAACGAAACCAAGGAAAATATGTAGAGATTAGAGATGGTCACGTGAGCAGATTTTAGAGTGATTCACGTGAAATACACATGATCACGCGAGTAAAATTTATGCGTGAGTCGAATATTTCGCAGAAAAAATAACCCGTAAGTGGTTGCGAGTGATTTAAAAATTTCTATTGAGAGCGTGAGTCAAGAAAAAAATAGTTATTTATCTAAAAATATTTATTTATCTATCAAATAACTTAAAAATATGGATATAAAATTTATTTTAGTTTAATTATTCAGACTTATTATGAACTCAATCCCTAGTAAAAATTGTATGAAATAAAATTATTTTTCAAACTATTTTTTTCTAATGTAAATATAAAGAGGTGGGCAAATTATTCATGGAGGGGTTGATTGAATCTTATTTGTCTTATGTAAACAAATATTTTACACAAAAATATTTAGTGTTTGCATTAATACCATTAATTAACGCCGATAACACTAAACAAAATGAGAACAAAATGATTGCGCAGTAAATGCCACTATTTTTGTATTATGGGAAATGACCCAAAGAAATCGAATATATGGCTTAAAAAATTGTCTATGGATAGGTTTACGAGATATCGGCTAATAACATTTTAACCGAAGGGTCATATAAAGGTCATATATATTTGGATATATCTCGCTTTTTAAATAACTGATATTACCAAGTGTTATATCACATGAAAGGGAATTAAACATCCAGTAAAACCCTCACAACATTTTGAAATTGGTTAACTGGTTTAAGAAAATTAGATAGGAGAACTCTACAGAAATTTAAATCAAAAAAGTATTAAAAATAGTTTTCAACATGCCAAGATTCTCGTATTGGAAAATTTTCGATTTTGTTGTTTTAATGCAGTTACATTTTTAAGCAAAATCTTTCGATTGCTGTTATCACTTTTTCGATTTCTTTTCGAGATATTGAGTGTATTTTGTCGTATGTGCAATGTCACAAAGGGTTCAATGGTCATTTTGTCGTATGTGTGGTGATTTTTCACATACGACAATTTTTCCATACAAATTTCGCATTTACAATGATTATTAAAACATTGTCGTATGTGCATATTTTACATGCGACAAATTTTTAATAGTTGAGTGTATGATTTTTCGTATGTGCTATGGTAAATTGCATTGTTCCTATACAAAGTGTCAGTGAAAATGTCGAACAGAGAGGACGAGTCGCCGGCTCCGTTTATACCGGATGACCTGTATGCGTAAGTTTAACGAGTTTAGTGTTAATTTAACAGTTATTAAATTAGAAAAGAAATTATATTTTTTCACTTCAAAAATATAATTTTTGGAATTGGGGGCGATAAAGCAGTGTAGCGCCAAAAATGTATCTAACAAAACTAAAAAAATTAAAAATAAATTTACTAAAAATATAAAATATATATATAGTAGGTAAGTACATTTATATTGAATACATATTACAATAGGAAATCAATTAAATTAAATTTTTCTAAAATTATATTATTTAGATATACGTTTATAAGTAATAAATTTATAAATTTACCAAGAAGTTTTCAAATACAAAAATAAAAGCATAGCCGCGGTAGCTCAGTGGTTAGTGCGTTGGACTGCGAGCCGAAAGGTCCCCGGTTCAAGCCTGCACTGGGGCTAACAACATCTTTTCATAGAAAGATTTGTCTATACCGCGCTACCTCTCGGCGGTAAATGGCAAACCTACGAGAGTAAAACATTGCCTATAAAAAGACCTCACCCGCCGTTCGGATTCGGCAATAAACAGTAGGTCCCACCACTTTGAGTACAAATATAACACGTACGTACTGTAGTGACAAACTATTATTATTAATTTACTTTTACCTTATTAGTCATTATATGGAGACCTTATGTCGATGGAATTTAGAACTACTTTCTAGTCTTTGAAAATTTCAGTGCCCCAAGGATTTCCTTTACCAAGCTTTGTCGAGATCAGTTAAGTAGTTACCGAGATATAATATTTTGATCTTAACGCCCACTATCGATATAATTTAGAAATACACTCTAGACTATGTTAAGTGTGGTGCCCGAAAGAGTCACTGTACCACGTTTTTTTTTCATATATCGGTTCAGTAGTTCAGAGTGGTGTAGTGCACGCGCAAGCCAGTAACCGACTTTTGTTAGTTGCCATAGCCTCTCCATAATCCCTACCTTCGCGTTGGTGAACCCCGTTAACCCGAGCTGAAGATCGGGTTTCAACCCCGGTGAGAGGTCTGGTCGGGGACAAACGAGACAGGGATATTGACCCTCCAAAAATGGGGTTGTGCGTTGGGCTTGTGATCCGTCATATAAAAAAAGCTGATTCAACGAAAACAGAAAAATGCCTCGGATATCGATCCGAAAACACGATGACAACCTACGCAAACGTATAAAGGACCATGATTTACGGATATGCACCTGTAATGTCCGAACCCTTTATAGGGAAGGTGCCACTATCCAGCTGATTGGTGTCCTCGAAAGAAACAAGGCTGACATAACCGCAATCCAAGAAATGCGATGGACAGAACAGGGCTGCTCTAAACAGGCATCCTGTGACATTTACTACAGCTGCCATGCGGAGTGGCATGAATTTGGTTGTGGATTTGTAGTCGGCAAGCGACTCAGCCGCCTTGTCTCTAGGTTCACACCCGTGAACGAACGACTAGCAACAATCCGCATCAAGGCTAAATACTTCTACTTCAGCCTAATTTGTGCGCACGCTCCGACGAATGAGAAGGACGATGAAACTAAAGAGACTTTCTATGAGCGCCTCGACGAAGCCTGTGATTGGCGACTTTAATGCCAAAGTAGGCCATGAGGGTATCTTTGATTCAACGGTTGGACAATTCAGCCTCCACGACAACACCTCCGACAATGAAATGAGGCTGATCGACTTCGCCGCAGCACGAAACATGGTAATTAATGGTACTAGATTCAAGCATCTCAATATTCACAAGGCCAAGTGGCGGTCGCCCGATCAGAACACGCGCAACAAAATTGATCATGTTGTGATTGACGGAAGGCACGCTTCTAGTGTGATGGATGTACGCTCGATCCGAAATGCCAACATCGACTCGGATCACTTCCTTGTAGCAGCCAAGGTTCGCACACGCTTATGCGCTGCGAAAAACGCACGGAAACCCACACAAAGAAAGCTAGAAGTCAGTAAGCTGCACACACAACAGACCGAACAAGACTATGCCGATCGACTCTCACACCTGCTTGCCCAAGGCACTCCCCCTATCGGTGATATATGCGAGCAGTGGACACACGTCTCCCGCCCTATGCGTACTGCTGCCGAAGAGGTGCTTGGATTCCAACGCCCACTACGGAACAAGTGGTACGACGAAGAGTGTCGCGCAGCCACTGCAGAGAAAGAACTGCATATAGAGCCACCCTGCAGTCGGTAGTTACGCGAGCCGCGAAGGAGCGATACAGAGAGAAGAGGAAGGAGGAGAGACATCTTTTTAGGCGCAAGAAAAGAGAATTAGAAAGACGCGAGTGTGAAGATATTGAGATGCATGGCGACAGGAACGAGGCTCGAAAATTCTTTCAGAAGAAAAGACGCCTGACCGGAGGTTTAAAGACCGGACCCTCTTCCTGTCAGGACCATGACGGGAATCTAGTAACAGATGACCAGGGTACACTGAGATTATGGAGAGAGCACTTCTCTGATCTTCTAGCAGACGATGATGACAACTATTCCGCCGATAGAGAAGACAGCTTGACAACCCCAGTTGCTGACGACTGCGTTGACATAACGCCGCCTGACCGTGAAGAGGTCTGCACAGCCATCAACAAGCTGAAAAACAACAATGCTGCAGTATCGGATGGTCTGTCTGCTGAGTTGTTTAAGACCGGAGGCGATGAGCTCATAACGAGCATGCACCAGCTCATCAGCAGAATATGGTCAGATGAAAGCATGCCTAGCGAATGGAATCTTAATATACTCTGCCTAATCCTTAAAAAGGGGGATCGATACGCGCCAACTACCGTGGGATAAGTCTCCTCAAAATCGCGTATAAAGTTCTAACGAGCGTCAGACCTGGCAAGTCCACCATAGAACCGATTTTCACATTCCGCCAAATCCTGGAAAAGACCAAAGAGAGGCAGATTGACACCCACCACCTCTTCGTCGACTACAAAGCTGCCTTCGACAGTCCGATAAAAAGTCGCCTATACGCCACCATGTCTGAGTTCGGTATACCTGCGAAACTTATAAGGCTTTGCAGGACGACCCTGAGCGACACACGTTGCTTAGTGAGAATTGAGAACAACCTCACCGATTCGTTTAATACCGAACGAGGTTTCAGACAATGCGATTCCCTATCGTGTGACTTCTTCAACCTTGTAGAAGATTGTAAGAGCTGCACAACTCCAGTTCCATGCTGCTCGGGTACACTGATGATATCGACATCATTGGGCAGAGCGTACGGGCAGTCAGTGCAGCATTCTCCAGTTTAGAGAGGGAATCGTGTCGAATGGGTCTTACGGTGAACGAGGACAAGACGAAGTACCTAGTGTCAACAAACAAAGAGTCCCGGCGTCTTGGACAACACGCCACTATTGACAACCACAACTTCGAAGTTGTGAAGGACTTCGTATACCTAGGAACCAGCATCAACAAGGAAAACAATTAGCCGAAGAATAACTCTTGCCAACAGGTGTTACTTTGGGCTCAGTAGGCAATTGAGGAGCAGAGCCCTCTATCGACGGACAAAAATTACGCTCTATAAGTCTCTCATCATGCCAGTCCTCCTCTATGGCGCTGAGGCATTGACGCTTGCCAACACCGATGAGCGAGCTTTAGGAGCGTTGGAGAGAAAGATTCTTCGGAAAATCTATGGCCCGATATGCGTTGAAAACGAGCACAGAATCAGATGGAACGACGAGTTGTATGAGCTCAGAAGCGACTGGCGAGAGGTGATTGCTGCGGCCGAAACTTATCATGTATTGTAATGGCCAAATAAGTAAGTAAGTTACCGAGATATGCTTTGCCCTTACCGCCCTCAGAATTTCGTACTACACACTAGCTTGGGATGACAGTCCCGTGATTCCGGGATTTGTGTCAAATCCGTCCCGAAAAACTCATCCCGGGAACATCGTTAAATTCCGGGATTTTCGGGATTACAAACAACGCTAGTAGTTAAATTTTTAATAGTTTATTCAAACGTTTTTCCATGTTTTTATACGCATTTCGTGAAAAAGTAAATCTAACATTTAATGGACTAAAATCTTAAAACACTGACGTCAATAATAATGAATTAAATATTTTTTGACTTTAACAAATTCACAATTGTTAAAAATTACGTCACTTTCGACTAATAACACTGTTCGGCAAAATTAGCACTTTTGTTCCTACCTGTTTTTATTCATACCATTTCTACATAATTTTAATGTGCTGATTCGAACTGCGTTTTTAATTTTTTTCCCTATACGAAATGTTTGCAATTTTTTATTTTTTAATTTTACCTACATTTAAAAGACTTTTTTTATAAAAAGACTGAACTGCCATTGAATAAAAATTTAAATAGTTATTGTCCATGAACAAATCAACTTGAATGTCGTTTAAGATTTGGTTGCAATAACCGGTAATAGTTTAAAAATTGAGAAAAAAAGCAATTTGTGAAATCACCGGAAAATCATATATAATAAAAAAATATATATATTTTTATTTTACAATATTAAAATTACTATATAGTCTACTCATTTCGACAATGGTATTACTTTTTGGTGCCTTTTTGATTTTTGTGATAAATAAGTTTTTTATTGAATTTCAACTGTATAAAAATAATTCACTTTTTATTTAAAAAAATATTAATTATAGCAGTATTTTACTGTTATTTCTAAATATATGATAACAATTATTAAGTACTAGGGTTTGTTAACAAACTATTTCTAATGTTCTATAATAATGAGAACTGTGGTGGTACTTTTTGTACTACCTCTTCGTCGACTACAAAGCTGCCTTCGACAGTCCGATAAAAAGTCGCCTATACACCAACAGTTCGGTATACCTGCGAAACTTATAAGGCTTTGCAGGATGACCCTGAGCGACACACGTTGCTTAGTGAGAATTGAGAACAACCTCACCGATTCGTTTAATACCGAACGAGGTTTCAGACAATGCGATTCCCTATCGTGTGACTTCTTCAACCTTGTAGAAGATTGTAAGAGCTGCACAACTCCAGTTCCATGCTGCTCGGGTACACTGATGATATCGACATCATTGGACAGAGCGTACGGGCAGTCAGTGCAGCATTCTCCAGTTTAGAGAGGGAATCGTGTCGAATGGGTCTTACGGTGAACGAGGACAAGACGAAGTACCTAGTGTCCACAAACAAAGAGTCCCGGCGTCTTGGACAACACGCCACTATTGACAACCACAACTTCGAAGTTGTGAAGGACTTCGTATACCTAGGAACCAGCATCAACAAGGAAAACAATTAGCCGAAGAATAACTCTTGCCAACAGGTGTTACTTTGGGCTCAGTAGGCAATTGAGGAGCAGAGCCCTCTATCGACGGACAAAAATTACGCTCTATAAGTCTCTCATCATGCCAGTCCTCCTCTATGGCGCTGAGGCATTGACGCTTGCCAACACCGATGAGCGAGCTTTAGGAGCGTTGGAGAAAAAGATTCTTCGGAAAATCTATGGCCCGATATGCGTTGAAAACGAGTACAGAATCAGATGGAACGACGAGTTGTATGAGCTCAGAAGCGACTGGCGAGAGGTGATTGCTGCGGCCGAAACTTATCATGTATTGTAATGCCCAAATAAGTAAGTAAGTTACCGAGATATGCTTTGCCCTTACCGCCCTCAGAATTTCGTACTACACACTAGCTTGGGATGACAGTCCCGTGATTCCGGGATTTGTGTCAAATCCGTCCCGAAAAACTCATCCCGGGATCATCGTTAAATTCCGGGATTTTCGGGATTACAAACAACGCTAGTAGTTAAATTTTTAATAGTTTATTCAAAAGTCTTTCAATGTTTTTATACGCATTTCGTGAAAAAGTAAATCTAACATTTAATGGACTAAAATCTTAAAACACTGACGTCAATAATAATGAATTAAATATTTTTTGACTTTAACAAATTCACAATTGTTAAAAATTACGTCACTTTCGACTAATAACACTGTTCGGCAAAATTAGCACTTTTGTTCCTACCTGTTTTTATTCATACCATTTCTACATAATTTTAATGTGCTGATTCGAACTGCGTTTTTAATTTTTTTCCCTATACGAAATGTTTGCAATTCATTATTTTTTAATTTTCCCTACATTTAAAAGACTTTTTTTTATAAAAAGACTGAACTGCCATTGAATAAAAATTTAAATAGTTATTGTCCATGAACAAATCAACTTGAATGTCGTTTAAGATTTGGTTGCAATAACCGGTAATATTTTAAAAATTGAGAAAAAAAGCAATTTGTGAAATCACCGGAAAATCATATTTAATAAAAAAATATATATATTTTTATTTTACAATATTAAAATTACTATATAGTCTACTCATTTCGACAATGGTATTACTTTTTGGTGCCTTTTTGATTTTTGTGATAAATAAGTTTTTTATTGAATTTCAACTGTATAAAAATAATTCACTTTTTATTTAAAAAAATATTAATTATAGCAGTATTTTACTGTTATTTCTAAATATATGATAACAATTATTAAGTACTAGGGTTTGTTAACAAACTATTTCTAATGTTCTATAATAATGAGAACTGTGGTGGTACTTTTTGTACTATTACATTAAAATATCAATTAATTTCAATCGTTCTTTTTAAATAACATAATTTAAAACCTTATAATAATGCATCAATCATATATTTCATTCACATCATCAATATATTCTGTGGCAATATCTCCAGAAAAAATTCTACAGAAATATGTTAATAAATATATATATATTCATTATCTTAATTTAATAGACAAATTTTAATTTACAGTTAAGTTTTTTAAATGCATATCACTCAAAAAGTAGAAAGGACACAAAAAAAGCAATACCATAGAATTACCAATGATTTAAAATATAACATTTATTTTTTACTAAATATTCTTTTCCGATAATTTCATAAATTGCCCTTTTTTCTAAATTTTTCAAATTTAACAGATTATTTTAACCAAACCATAAACTATATGCAAGTGGACTTAATGCCATAACATTCCTTGATTTATTCCTGGGCTATATTTATTTTAAATCAATAGCTGTCTAATCTTTTCATATAAAATTTTGTTTGTAAAATGCAGTGAAAAATGAAAAAAATATAAAATGCGTTTTTCTTAAAAAAGTTACGTATAGGCAAAAAAACTTAAAACGCAGTTTGAATCAGCACATTAAAATTATAAAGAAATGATATGAATGAAAACAGGGAGAATTTTGACCCGAACAGTGTAATCTTTCGATTGGAAATACAGAAAGTATCAAAAAATAGTAAATAATTATAATATCATGACGGTCTTATATTATGCTGACGAAAAAAATCCGGATTTCGAATAGCGATAAACTGGAACCGTTCTCTGAATGTAACCTTTATTAACAACAAAATATATAAATAAATAAATAAATAAATATAACACCCTAACATTTTTTCATTTGGGTCAAAAAAACTAACATTTTTCACAATTTTTCACATTCATTACAATCAAATTGTGCGTACTACAAATTTCAATCATATAAAATATATTTGACCGAAAATAAATCTTTTTATAAAATATGAATTCGATTAAACTAACAGTATAAAATCCACTCAAACGACTGAGTTTACATAAATAAATCCACGTTCCTAAATTGAGTTATTTTTTAATTATTAATTAAAAATCACATATAAAAATTACATTAAAAAAATGTGTCCACTATAAAGTCATTTTTTTTTAATTATAATTTTTTTATAAAATATAGTTTTCTGCAAAAAAACCAATATATCAATAAAAATTTGATTGTTCATTCAAAATTAAAATATTCTTATATTTGTACTAAAAATAATTGTTCAATAAAAAGTATTAAAACATGTTTGATGATCAACTGGGGTTTATATATCTCGGATTTTGTATTTTGGATACCATGTATATTTGGATACCCAACATAAAAAAACCGATGCATTTGAATACATGCGTTTTGTTTGAGCCTTAAGCTTTATAATTGTTTATTATTCAAACATAGATATGGTTATTTTATGCCTTTGTTATTATTTTTTTAAATCCCGGGATCCCAGGATTCAAATTTTTTAGTCCCGAAATTTCGGGATTGAAAAATAGTCCGGGATTATTGACATCCCTAACACAAGCATATTTTAAATTGGGGTCCCGAAGGAGTCACCTAATGAAGTTTTATATAGATCGGTTCAATAGTTACCTAGCTATAAAGTTTTCCCCTTAACGCCTCCTATCGATGAAATTTTGAACTACTTTCTGAACTACATTAATTTGTGTGCTCAAAAGATTTACTGCACCAAATTTTACAGAGATCGGTTCAGTGGTTATCAGAGGCTAACTATGAAACATATTATGGTTCTTCAGTGGCCAGCTCAATCCTCCGATCTGAACCCAATAGAAAACCTTTGGCATATCGTAGATCGCAAAATTAAGAGGAACAGTGAGACAAAAAAACAGAAAATTTTTAACCGAATCCAAAATCACAATAATCAAAAAGAACAACTTGAACATTTAATAGATTCCATGCCTCGTAGATGTGCTGCAATCTTAAAAAATAATGGTTATGGTATTGTTTGTTAATAAATATTTATGTTTTAGTATGTAAATTTGAGATATTTTAATCAACGCTTTATAAGAAAATTTTTACAAATGAATTGCATTGTTTTATGTGTTATTTTTGTAAGTGAATAATTTACTATATTCGGCTAACAAGTTTTTGGTTTTTTTGTCAATTACTGCTGTTGTTTATTTGAACCAGTGCAAAATACATATTGCATTTGGTAGACCTAGAGCCCGACAAATTAGTTTTTGCATTAGAAAATAAAATGTTTATTCTATCTATGATTTTCTATCTTTTTATTAGGGATAATGCAACTTAATGAGTTTGGCTGCTTTAGTTTTGACCACCAGTGTATATACAGATGCGTGCAACTCGCTATAACTCTAAATATTAGCTCAGGATATAACTATTTTTACACATTTTTTTAACTTCTAAATATTAACATTGAATTGAACCCACAAACTTAAAACAATCCGTGCACGTAATTAGAAACCAATTAACTTTTTGCATTAAACATATTTTATTTCTATAAAATCACTAAATGTTTGATGACAAATCATTATTTTTAATGACTAAGTATCATTTGTGTGGCATATTTGCAATTAATTTATTGCCAACTTATTTTAGTATTGCTCCCGATTCCAAGTTAGCCATTTCGTTAAGATCAGCATAATTTCCCATTTTATTTTGGCTAAACTTCAGTCCAATAAGTTAACTGTTATGACCTGAAAACACTTTTTTGAACCACAGTCCGTATGTTTAGAATCGTTATCCTCTTAAAGAAATCATGTAACAGACATGTTTTCGTCAGTCAAAGGTTTATATTACGTCGTTTAGTGTTGGTATATACTGAAAATAATCCATGCACTTTTAATAATGTGTCAAATGCCGGACCACAATTAGCACCCCAAAGTATAATGTTTTCGTCACCATATTACAAAAGTATGGTGGGTATACTAGGGTTAAACTTTTTTTGGAAAGAGTACTGTTTTTTTGATGAAACTACGATAAACAGTGGTCTGCAGATGGAAAAATCAGATTTTTCGACGACTGCGGTCAAAATCGTTTGAATACAGGTATACCCGCTCTACACTTTAATATGGTGGTGGGGCCAATATGTTTTGGGTGCTATGTCGTGTTCTGATATTGGACCCATTCATAAAATTGAAGGTCGCCATTACCTATATATTTCCATATTAAACGACGTAATGTAACCTTTCACTGATGAAAACTTGCCTGTTACATGAATTGCAAATGTGCCACAGAAGTGGCACGTAATCATGTAAAAAAACTGAGTTTTCATAAAATATTTAGTGATTTCACATATATAAAATATACTTACTTACTTATTTGGCCATAACAACCCATGATGAGTTTCGGCCGCAGCAATTACCCCTCGCCAGTCGCTTCTGCATTGCGTGCGCTGGCGTCAGTTTTGAACTCCAAGTATTGTCAGGTTATCTCGCACTTGGTCGCTCCACCGGAGATTCGGACACCCTCTCCTACGTTGAACACCACTGGGAACAGAATTGAACACCTTTTTTGCTGGAGCGCTTTCATCCATATGCTCGACATGTCCAAGCCAGCGTTGGCGCTGGATCTTAATGCGCCTGACTATGTCAATGTCGTCTGTACTCGTTTTCAACGCATATCGGGCCATAGATTTTCCGAAGAATCTTTCTCTCGAACGCTCCTAAAGCTCGTTCATCGGTGTTGGCAAGCGTCCATGCCTCAGCGCCATAGAGGAGGACTGTCATGATGAGCGACTTATAGAGCGTAATTTTTGTCCGTCGAGAGGGCTCTGCTCCTCAATTGCCTACTGAGCCCAAAGTAACACCTGTTGGCAAGAGTTATTCTTCGGCTAATCTCCAGGCTGACATTGTTTGCCTTGTTGATGCTGGTACCTAGGTAGACGAAGTCCTTCACAACTTCGAAGTTGTGGTTGTCAACAGTGACGTGTTGTCCAAGACACCGGGACTCTTTGTTTGTTGACACCAGGTACTTCGTCTTGTCCTCGTTCACCGTAAGACCCATTCGACACGATTCCCTCTCTAAACTGGAGAATGCTGCACTGACTGCTCGTACGCTCTGCCCAATGATGTCGATTTCATCAACGTACCCGACCAGCATTGAACTCTTGTTGAAGATAGTGCCATTGTGATGGAGTTGTGCAGCTCTTACAATCTTCTCCATTATTAAGTTGAAGAAGTCACACGATAGGGAATCGCATTGTCTGAAACCTCGTTCGGTATTAAACGTATTGGTGTGGTTGTTCCCAATTCTCACTGAGCAACGTGTGTCGCTCAGGGTCATCCTGCAAAGCCTTATAAGTTTCGCAGGTATACCGAACTCAGACATGGTGGAGTATAGGCGACTTTTTATCGAACTGTCGAAGGCAGCTTTGTAGTCGACGAAGAGGTGGTGGGTGTCGATCTGCGTCTCTTTGGTCTTTTCCAGGATTTGGCGCAATGTGAAAGTCGGTTCTATGGTGGACTTGCCAGGTCTGAAGCCGCACTGATAAGATCCAATCAGTCTGCTGACGATGGGCTTCAGTATTTCACATAATACGCTCGTTAGAACCTTATACGCGATATTGAGGAGACTTATCCCACGGTAGTTGGCACGTATCGTGGGATCCCCATTTTTAAGGATTGGGCAGAGTATACTAAAATTCCATTCGCTAGGCATGCTTTCATCTGACCATATTCTGCTGATGAGCTGGTGCATGCTCGTTATGAGCTCATCGCCTCCGGTCTTAAACAACTCAGCAGGCAGACCATCCGATCCTGCGGCATTGTTGTTTTTCAGCTTATTGATGGCTGTGCAGACCTCTTCACGGTCAGGCGGCGTTATGTCAACGCAGTCGTCAGCAAATGGGGTTGTCAAGCTGTCTTCTCTATCGGCGGAATAGTTGTCATCATCGTCTGCTAGAAGATCAGAGAAGTGCTCTCCATAATCTCAGTATACCCTAGTCATCTGTTACTAGATTCCGGTCTTCGTCCTGACAGGAAGATGGTCCGGTCTTTAAACTTCCGGAATTTTCGAGCCTCGTTCCTGTCGCCACGCATCTCAATATCTTCACACTTGCGTCTTTCTAATTCTCTTTTCTTGCGCCTAAAAAGATGTATCTCCTCCTTCCTCTTCTCTCTGTATCGCTCCTTCCCGGCTCGCGTAACTACCGACTGCAGGGTGGCTCTATATGCAGCGTTTTTCTCTGCAGTGGCTGCGCGACATTCTTCGTCATACCACTTGTTGCGTAGTGGGCGTTGGAATCCAAGCACCTCTTCGTCAGCCGTACGCATTGAGCGGGAGACGTGTGTCCACTGCATGCATATATCATCGAGAGGGGGAGTGCCTTGGGCAAGCAGGTGTGAGAGTCGAGCGGCATAGGCTTGTTCGGTCTGTTGTGTGTGCAGCTTACTGACGTCTAGATTGCTTTGCGTGGGTTTTCGTGCGTTTTTCGCAGCGCATAAGTGCGTGCGAACCTTGCCTGCTACAAGAAAGTGATCCGAGTCGATGTTGGCCTTTCGGATCGAGCGTACATCAATATGTTTAATGGAAAAAGTTAATTCGTTTCTAATTAGTTCCACGGATTGTTTTTAGTTTTTGGGCTATAGTTGTCGACCATAAAGTACATAAATTTTTAAGTGCAAGGATAATTACGACGGACCACATGTTCAAGTTTAGAAGTTACAACTTAATTAATATAAATTCTATTAGCTTTAAAACGAGCCATCAATGGAGTTTCTATCATTTCTACTTTAAGAGATATTGAAATATGAACAACCATAGAAAAGTGATTTCTGTCCCATTTTGTGCAACTTTGAACCCTGTATCTCTGAAATTAGTGCGCGTAAAAAATAAAAAAAATTTGATCAATGCATATCTTGATACCCTTTATCAATTGCACAAATTTCATTGAAATCGAAGAACGTGAGTTCCAACCGTTGGTCGATTTGGTGTGGAATGGCCCATATACACCATATACACCAAACGTACACCTGTGCACGGATTTTTCTAAAAATTTGGAATATATAACAGACCCAGGGAGAAGGTCACTACATAGTTTCGTTGAACACGCCCACTTTTACGCCCATTTTTATTTTTTTGTGTATAATTCAGATTCATAGCAAAACCACTGAATGTACTTTTCTGACAATTTGCATTACTATGCTCTAAAGTACATGCAGTATCCTAGATTGGGCAAAGGAGAGTGGCACCTCCCATATAACCCAAAAATTCAGTACGCTATATCTCAGCCCTAATGCTATCGATTACAGCTAAACTTCAAAATTGGATGTTACTCATCTTACATAATCTCACCACACCAAAACTCACCACACATAAACTCAGCACACCTAAATTCACCACACCGAAACTCACCACACTAAAACTCTCCACACTAAATTCATCACACTAAAACTCACCACACTAAAATCCAAAATACTGCAAGGGCACTATGACACTTGGAGTCGGAACAACAATGGTTCGGTGCTGTTTATCACACTACGGAATCGGGTCAATTTATAAAATAAATCAAACAATGGATGGTCTGAACAACAATGGTTCGGTGCTGTTTTTCACACTACGGAATCGGGTCAATTTATGAAATAAATGAAACAATGGACGGTTGTTTGCATAAACATATTTTAATAAGCCTAATGCTGCGGCATGCAAGAGAAGGAATTACAATTATTTGAATCTTTCAACAAGACAATAACCCAAAACACTCCTCCAACCTGGTAGCGGAGTGGCTAACTATGAAAAATATTAGGGTTCTGAAGTGGCCAGCTTAATCCCCCGATCTGAACCCAAGAGAAAACATTTGGGGTATCGTAGATCATAAAATGAAGAGGAACAGTGAACAAACAATCACACAATTTTTAACCGCATCCAAAATCCCTGGTATAATATTCCAAAAGAACAACTTGAATATTTAATAGATTCCATACCTCGTAGATGTGCTGCAATCTTAAAAAATAATGGGTATGGTGTTGTTTATTAATAAATATGTATGTTTTTGTATAACAATTTGAAGAGTTGTTTTAGTTTTGGCCAGCTAAAATTTGAGATATTTTTATCAAGACTTTATAAGAAAAAAATTACGAATGAATGCATTGAATTGCATTGTATTATGTGTTATTTTTGTAAATGAATAATTTACTATATTAAAGAAAATAAAATGTTTATTCTATCTATGATTTTTTATTGTTTTATTAGTTATAATGCAACTTAATGAGTTTTGTTGCTTTAGTTTTGACCACCAGTGTATGTACAGTGACATACAGGCCCACCCTTGTCGATATTGTTATTAGTCAAAAATTGCTATTTTTGTATAGGTTATTTTATTGTGATATTCACGCCGAGAGAAAAACGTAGTTAACTATTTGCTAGTTTTCGTAGTCAATTGAAAATTCATGTAAAAATACTACGTTTCAATTTGTCAACTACGACGTAGTTCATAACAAACATGACAGTTTAAAAAATAAAATATATAAATTGTCACAATCGTTTTTTTTTATATTTTTCAACCGTCACGATTGTTGCATCGAAATCAACGTTGGTCTCAAGCATAGACCGTATCAAATAAGTTATATAAATAAATATAATGTCGTGAAACCGAAAATATATGCTTTTATATTTGCCGGTTTTTTTCCAAGAGATGCAACAAAATATGCGTTTGCGCAAATCCACAGATGAGAACCACCAAGGAAAGCACATTCTGTGATGTCGGCAGCGACTGCATGCCCTGGAGACCGGACCAGGAGGAACTATGGTAGTGCTAACGTGCACCTACGAGCCGCTTGCAAAGCACACATTGGTGGAAGGTGTCTTTGGCCCTACGTACACAGTAGGACGTACACAGTTTGACTTTTTTTAATTATTGTCTTTATTTTTAGTTGGCACTTTGCCAACGACCAACACACTGACCAGGGTATCGTCGATGGCCTCAAACTGCTGACAGCTTTTCCCAAAGCTTTGGTGCTTCTTCCATGTGCAGCAAAGAGCAGCAGCTTTCTTCCAAAATAAATGCCTGCAGATGCATTGCTAACGACAGCGATTAGTTGCTGCTATTTGCTTACGAAGTATTTATATAATCAAAAGCAGCTGCAAGATTCGGATCAACTTTGAACTGCATTGTTCACTACAGCGGCTGTTCAACGGTTAAGTTTTAATGCCAGCACTTGCGATGCGCGTAACAGAAAATCGCGCTCTATGACTATGATCCTGTACTTTTATGTTTTTGCGATCGCATCATTGTGAGAAAGGAAAAGGTGGATCGTGATTATCTACATATTTTTGTACACTTTTTATGTTTTTAAATAACAGTAAAAAAAAAAAATACATTTCAATTTTAAAATTATGAAATAATTAAGATTGACTATGTCGCAGTTACTCAAAAATAAAATTTTATAACTATGTCGAAGTTGAACATAACTAAGATGAAGTAAATTTTCAATCGTAGTTAGAAATGACTACGTTTCATTGTCGGAGGATTTTCATTCACGTCGTAGTTGAAAACGTAGTTATAAATAACTACGTTTTGCTCTCGGTGCAACATTTTAACATTTTTAACATTTTACGATTGAAGATTCAACTTCCTTGCTCTGGATGAAACAGACGGGTTTATTTTTAGATGTCGCAAAAAACTTTCTGTGACAGACGACATTTTTGATTTTTGACAACGTGCATCAAATCGAATTTTCTGAAATTGTCTTTGACAATGCAAATATTTCTGCAATTTTCCTGTAAGACTTGCCTTTATTTTGTAGTTTTTTTTATTAGATAAATGTTTTCGGAACTACACTGCTATAATCGCCCCAATTCCAACAACTATATTTTCTAAGAAAAAAAATATAATTTCTTTTCTAACTTAAGAGAATACTATTACTTTAACAATGATAAATTATTTAATAAAAATTTAAATATTTAAAAATAAACCAAAGTTTGCAACTGTCCTTATTAATTTTCACAGCAAATATCAAAAGGTTGAGACAAATTGATTAAAATGTTCAAAAAAATTTCTGAATAATTATGCTCTATTATGGGTATTCTATTCAGCATATAAGCAATGTTTAAAATACAGTTATTTAACTTTATTTTTGTAATTAACCCAGTACAAAATATCACTTATCGAATATTTGCATTGGTGTCCCTATTATTTCGCACATCACTATGTATAAGCGAAAAATGACAATATTTAATCTCACAGTTCAAATGACCCACTCAATGAAACTCACTCAAATAACGGTATTTTTTGAAAATATCAAACTTTTTATATTTTTGCAGTTTCTCAGTAGTTTGTATTGGCATTAAAAGTATACACATGTTTATTTTAGTAGTCAGAAAAGTAAAAAGGTTCTATATTGGAGTTTGCCCATAATTTTACCATGAAAGATTTTTCATACTGGAAAGACGTATTATTTATAGTTGAGAGTAGATATAACCTTTTTGAGTCTGATGGCAGAGTTAAAGTTTGGAGGAAACCTAATGATGAAATGAATCCAAAGCATTTGCGTCCCACAATTAAACACAGTGGTGGTCATGTGATGATGTGGGGTGCGTGTTCAGCCAATGGGGAGGTAAGCTGCATTTTATTGAAGGCAATATGGATAAATTCCAATAATTTACACCAAAGTGCTGAAAAACTTGATATAGCAGACACATTTCACTTCTATCAAGACAACGATCCGAAGCACACTGCCGGAATTGTTAAAGAATGGCTGCTACACAATTGTCCAAGAGTGATCAAGACACCACCACAATCAACAGAATTGAATATAATTGAAAATTTATGGAAAAAACTTGAGGTTGAGATCCGAAAATACGAATTTTCAAATAAAAATGATTTGAAAAGAGTGTTATTGGAGGAATGGAAGAAAAAAAGGCCCAGATTACACAAAAAAAAACTGGTTGAATCAATCCCAAATCAGTTATTAAACAAAAAGGGTTTCCAATAAAATACTAAAACATCATTACAAATATATATTTTTACTTTTTTTTAGCATAATAGTTCCTGGATCATTCTCACTGTGAGATTAAACTTTGGAATTCTTCTTTTATATCAACTTTTTGTAGATATCTATACATATAAAACTAATTTTCCGCTACGCAAACGTTCATCTGTGCACGGATTTTTTTAAAATTTAGAATATATATCCTACAGACCCAGGAGAAGGTCACTACACGCCAACTTTTACGCCCATTTTTATTTTTGGTTTATTTCAGATTCATAGCAAAACCACTGAATGTATTTTTCTGAAAATTTGCATTACTATGCTATAAAGTCTATGGAATATCCTAAACCATACATAAACTAGATTGGGCAAAGGGGTGTGGCATCTCCCATAGAGCCCAAAAATTCAGTACGCTATATCTCAGCCCTAATGATATCTATTTCAACTAAACTTTAAAATTGGATGTTACTCATCTTACTTAATCTCACCACACAAAAACTTACCACACATAAACTCACCGCACCTAAACTCACCACACCTTAACTCACCACACCGAAATTCACCACACTAAATTTACCACACTAAAACTTCTACTGGAAAAACACTACGGGGAAGAATTCTACCGGGAAGAATTCTACGGGAAAGCGTTCTACGGGGAATAATTTCTCAGTCTTTTTTTTATTTTGGTTACTACATTTATAACACCAATAAAAAAACGTCCACAGCGAAGTATGGGTCTCTGATATGAATAATAAAAATAAATATAAAATCACTCCATATTCTTGCATTCACAAAATTTAGCACGAGTCGTGCACGGGTCCAACTATTATTAATAAATGAATAGTTTTTTTTTGTATGTATATATATATATATATATATATATATATATATATATATATATATATATATATACTAGCTGGACCCGTGCCAAGATTTTGTGAATTCAATGATATGGAGCGATTTTATTAATATAAAAAAAACATTTTTATTATTTATATGAGGGGCCCGTGCATATATGTTGAAGTTTTTTATTGGTTTTATAAATGTGGTAACCAAATAATAATTCTCCGCCAAAACAACTTTTCTCAAAGACAATTCTTTCTCAGACTGCGCTTCTCAGTAGAATTATTCCCAGTAGAAATCTTCCCCGTAAAAAGAACGCTTTCCCGTAGAATTCATCCCGGTAAAAATTTTTCCGGTAGAATTCTTCCCGTGGAATTCTTCCCCGAAGAGTTTTTCCCAGTAGAAGTTTTAGTGTGGTGGGTTTTAATGTGGTAATTTTCGCTGTGTTGAGTTTAGGTAGGTGAATTTTGGTGTGGTGAGTTTAAGTGTGGTGAGTTTTAGTGTGGTGAGTTTTGGTGTGGTGATTTTTAGTGTGGCGAGTTTTGGTGTGGTGTGTTTTAGTGTGGTGAATTTTAGTGTGGAGAGTTTTAGTGTGGTGAGTTTTAGTGTGGTGAATTATAGTGTGGTGGGTTTTAGTGGTGAATTTTAGTGTGGCGAGTTTTGGTGTGGTAAGTTTTAGTGTGTTGAATTTTAGTGTGGTGAGTTTTAGTGTGGTGAATTATAGTGCGGCGGGTTTTAGTGTGGTGGGTTTTAGTGTGGTGAATTTTAGTGTGGCGAGTTTTAGTGTGGTGAGTTTTAGTGTGGTGAATTATATTGTGTTGGGTTTTAGTGTGTTGAATTTTAGTATGGTGAGTTTTAGTGTGGTGAGACTTAGTGTGGTGAAATTTTAGTGGTGAGTTTTAGTGTGGTGAGTTTTAGTGTGGTGAATTATAGTGCGGTGAGTTTTAGTGTAGTAAATTTTAATGTGGTGAGTTTTAGTGTAGTAAATTTCAGTGAGGTGGGTTTTAGTGTTGTGAATTTTAGTGTGGCGAGTTTGATTGTGGCGAGTTTTAGTGTGGCGAGTTTTAGTGTGGTGAGTTCTAGTGTGGTGAATTTTAGTGTGGTAAATTTTATTGTCGTGAGTTTTAGTGTGATGAATTTTAGTGTGGTGAGTTTTGGTGTGGTGAGTTTTAGTGTGGTGAGTTTTAGTGTGATGAATTTTAGTGTGGTGAGTTTAAAGGTAGTGAATTTTAGTGAGGAGAGTTTTATGGTGGTGAATTATAGTGTGGTGGGTTTTAGCGTGGTGAATTTTAGGGTGAATTTTAGTGTTGTGAGTTTTAGTGTGGCGAGTTTTAGTGTGGTGTATTTTAGTGTGTTGAATTTTTGTGTGGTGAGTTTTATTGTGGTGAATTTTAGTGAGGTGAATTTTAGTGTGATGAGTTTTAATGTGGTGAGTTTTAGTGTGGTGAGTTTTAGTGTGGTGAATTTTAGTGTGGTCAATTTTATTGTGGTGAGTTTTAGTGTATTGAGTTTAAGTGTGGTGAGTTTGTTTTTCTTTTTCTTTCTTTTTTTTTCTTTTTCCTTTAGTTTGGATTGTAGTTGTATGTGATTGGTTTTGTTTTTTTTTATTTCTTTTGTTTTGTGCTTTTGCTTTTCTCCTTTAAAATTTTTTTTTGTATTTGAGTTTTTTGTTTCATGTTCGTAGCTGGTGAAAGTGCCGAGTTATATCGTATTGAAAGTTTAGGTTGTATAGGAGGTGCCACGCTTCTTTGTCCAATCCCGCCCATATATAGCCTATCATTCCTTCCAGACCATACCGCATCGGATCAGCCGTTTCGACGGAGAAGCGGAACAAAGAAACAAACAAACAAATAAACAAACAATAGGACAAACCAAAAACCCAACAAAGAGATTTATTATATTAATAGGATATATATATATATATATATATATATATTTATATATATATATATATATATATATATATATATATATATATATATATTTATATATATATATATATATATATATATATATATATATATATATATATATATATATGTATATATATATATATATATATATATATATATATATATATATATATATATATAAATATTTATAAATATTTATATATATATATATATATATATATATATATATATATATATATATATATATATATATATATAAATATTTATAAATATTTATATATATATATATATATATATATATATATAAATATTTATAAATATTTATATATATATATATATATATATATATATATATATATATATATATATATATATATATATGAAAGGAGTTGGCAACCATATGGCGGATAAGTGGACAAAAAAAAACGCTGCCGGTATTCTTTCGATATTTTTGTTAAATTGTTGCTGATTTAAAATACTTGTTAATATTAAGTAATACGTACAAAAGACGCTATAACTATTTGGAATAGTTATTTGTTAATACAAAGTGGTTTCAAGAAACATAAAATTTCTGCGAGAAAATTGTTTTAATATAACCTCAAAAATGACGTACAACAACTGTCCGTCGTGCAAAAAAGATATTCCGAAAAATCCAAGAAGTGCCGGTAATGCTGGTGTTCGATGTGGCGTTTGCAAATATTGGTACCACAGGACCTGCTCCAAAATATCAGATTCTTTTTACGATGTCATTGCGTCTGGCGATAAAACTTCTATATGGAAATGTACTGCCTGTTCGAAGAAACCTTACACAGTCAGCCAAGACATTGGGGAGAATGTGCAAAGCATTAAACCATCTATTAATGAAATCAAAATTAATGAATTACGTAATGTTTTGGAAGGATGTCTGATAGATATTTTTGGAGTAACTGAGACATGGCTAAAGCCGTTTGTCTCTGACCAAGCTGTAAACATAGCTGGATATAAAATTATAAGAAACGACCGAGTCCATATGCGAGGTGGTGGTGTTTGTCTTTATGTGGCAAATAGGTTTAGTCCAAAAATTATTTATCAAGTCTGTGATGAAGGTTTGGTCTAAGCATTATTTGTGGAATTGAATATATCTGGAAATATTTTGGTAGTAGGAGTTATTTATTTACCGAGAGGAAATTTTTCTTTGTGTGAAGATTTAGTTGAAGACTAAATCTTCACTTTTCGTTATGAGAGTGTAGTTGTAATGGGAGATTTTAATTTTAATATTTTGAATGATGCAAATTCCGCTGTAGTTCAAAATTTTTGCTGCAGAAGCAATATGTCCATTGTGCACAATAATAAGCCTACACATGTTGATTATTTTTACAACACTTCGTCTCTACTTGATTTCTTTTTAGTTTCTAATGCTAGTAAAATTGTAACCAGTAGTCAATTCCAGTGTCCTGGTACTTCTAAACATGCTTGTGTATTTCGTGGTTATGACATGGTCAGTTCTTTTGTTTCTGAAAATATTTCATTTAGAGTCTATAACGCGGTTGACCTTGACAACATTTCAGAAATGATTGATAACTTTGATTTTAACGAATTTTATACGACGTCCGATGTTAACAAACAAGTTGAAGTGCTGTATAAGTACCTTTCTAAAGTTTTTGAGGTTAATGTTCCTCTCCGAACAATTAAAATTACATGTCGGAACAATAGCAAGTATATGTCGTCGCCGGAGGTTATACATGCATGCAACCTTAGAGACTTGGCGTTGGTGGCTCTGAATAAGGTCAGATCTGAGAGAAATCTTGTCATCTTTAGGAAATACAGGAATAGAGCAAAGAGAGTCATTCGTAAAAATAGAGATATGGCAGCAAGAAACTACTTTGGTGATAGCTCACCGTCAAATCTATGGAGTAAGCTAAGAGATATTGGTGCAACTAACAAGGATAATTGCTCTCGCAATTGTTCGTTAAATGTAAATGAGCTAAATGACGGTTTTGTTTTGAATAATGTAAATAACTATGTCCAAGATTTTACTATTATTGGAGAGTGTGATAACTCTTTCTCCTTTAGATGTGTGGATGAGGAGGAGCTATTCTGTGCATTTCAAGCACTGAAATCGAACGAGTTAGGAACTGATAAAATTCCGATAAGATTTTTAAAGATTATTTCACCATACATGTCATATCAGTTTCTACACCTTTTTAACACTATACTCACTACATCAAAATTTCCATCAGCTTGGAAGCTTGCAAGAGTAGTTCCAATTCAAAAAATTAAAAATCCTATTTCATGCTCCGATTACAGACCTATAAGTATTTTGCCGGCTTTATCAAAGGTTTGTGAGTTTCTGATTAGAGATCAAATGCTCAGTTTTTTTTAATTCCGAGAAGTTATTGTCGCCATATCAGTCAGGTTTTCGTAGACATCATAGCACAACATCTTTGTTATTAGTAATATGGATAACAAAATAACATCAGTATTAACCTTACTAGACTTTTCAAAAGCTTTTGATTCTTTAAATCATAGCGTTTTATGTTCAAAACTGAAATCACAGTTCAAGTTTTCGAATGTAGCCAGCAATTTAATTCATTCATTTTTATCGAGTAGATCACAGTTTGTATCTATGGGCAATACTGCGTCATCTGTACAGCCTCTAAGGTGTGGTGTTCCTCAAGTGTCCATACTGGGTCCTCTACTATTTATGTGTTATATAAATGACATAACTAAGTCTGTTTCGTACTCAAAACTGCACATATATGCAGATGACGTGCAACTCCTAACCTCTAATACTGGAGGTAGCATGAGCATGTTTGAGTCCTATATAAATCGTGATTTGGCTGGGATATTGGAATGGTCCAGTAATAATTTTATTGGTTTAAACCCTTACAAAACGAAAGCTATGATTTTTTCATACTCTGTCCCAAATTTATCTTTAATTATGTGCAACACAGATATAAATATTGTGAATTCATGCAAGTCGCTTGGTATTTGGATAGATAATGACCTGAGTTTTCGAACACACATAAATACTACTGTTGCAAGAGTAAATTTTACAATTCGTAAATTCTATAGCTTAGGTTACCGTTTACCGTATGATATAAGGTTGAAGTTGGCCAATGCACTTTTAATGCCGCTGTTTAATTATGGTTTGGAAATTGTGTCTGGTAGTACCTTATTAAACATGGATAGACTGAAAAAATGTTTTAATAGGTTAATTCGATTTGTATACGGACTCCGCTTAAGGGACCATACATCTTCTTGTGTACTTCAATTCCTAGGATGTACGTTTTATAACTACGTATCTTTGCGAAACCTAATGTTTTTCTATAAGTGTATGAAATATAGTGAACCTAGATACATAACAAATCGTTTCAAATTCATTCACTCATCAAGAACTAAATGCTTGGTTATGCCTAGATTCCACCAATCTATTATGGAACGGTCTTTTCAAGTACGCGTATGTAGAATTTAGAATAATTTAATTCCTATCAACGCTCGCCATTTCTCATTGTCCATGTCTGCACTTAGAATTATGTTTTTAGAACTGGTTCAAATATAAATACAAATGTTAAAAAAAATTAAAATTGGTTGTTTGCTTGCTTGCCGTTGGATCTCCACATCTTTTGGTCGTCAATGTTATTGGGAGTTACAAGGGGTTATCATTTTGCATATGCATTAGCATTAGATTATTATTAGAATTATTATTAGAAATTAGATTAATATTAAGAATTTTAAATGTATATTTTTTATTATCTACCATTATGTAAATCTAACTGCATTATTAGGCTTTTAAGCTTTAAATGTTTCTGAAATAAATAAATAAATAAATATATACTTATGGACAAAATAATAAGATCACAATTTTACCATTCATTGAAAATTAACTAGTTCTTAATTTTGACATGAATTTCTACATGAAATTTTGATTATATTTAAAGTATTTTAATCTGATAATGCTATTCACAATAAATGTTTATCGGATATTTAACTTAATTCTAGTATGTGCGCTTATTTTTAATAGAAGTGCTTATTTACACCTGTGTGCAAAAAAATAGTAGTGGTGTCCTATAAATTATGTTATAGCAGTTATGATCGCCTTGTGTTTTAAGAACAAGAAAGTATTTATATTATTTACATATATTGGATATTTCTGATTAAAATGACGTATAATTCTTCCATATTTTTAACACATTTTAAAAAATTACCTTAATTTACCTAGGCCAGTCGTTAATTTTGCTGTGCAAAATAATAGTAGAACTACCGAATGTTTCAAAATCGAAATACTTTATAAAATTACTGAATTTAAAGCTTTTATTTGTATTAGTGAGATTAATTGGAAGAAAATTGTAAAATATTTGATATATTTTCTGTTGATTTGATATAATATAGTATCTACAAAACCTTGGTCGAGTATAACCCAAAAAATCCTTAAAATTGTATCATTTAAAAAATAATGCTTTAGAAATTATTTAAAATTATTAAGGATATCGTTTACTGCTTAACTAAAATATCAAATTATACAAAGATTGTGCAAATAAACATGAAACTCCTTGGTAAAATAAAAAATAAATAAAAAATTCTCTTGATTTAGTTTCACATATAATTTGAGTAACATATTCTAGGCAGGCATCAATGTAATTAAAAGATCGATAGATCTGCATACTAATAATTCATAGAATAACTTTTTTCTGGGAGAAGATCACAAATAATTTTTAAGACGTAGCAAAATATTACAAAACATCATAAGTTTCTTCATGACTATTTGTCTGGCCTATTTGTGCAAATATTTTGGCATTTTCAATTGTTTAATAAAATAAAAAAATAATTAATAAATTTTGGAATACTGGGAAACATTATATGCATATTTGAGCTATGAGACAATACTAAATTACACTAATGGTCCAGACTGATAGTCATGAGTAAACTTATGATTTCTTGATATATTATTCTACATCTAAAAATTTATTTGTCATCTTCTCCCAGAAAAAAAGTTTTTCTATGAGTTGTTTTTTAATGGTTTATCTATCGATCTGCATACTAAGACTTTTATTGACTGCCAAAGAAAAAAGTTACTCAAATCATATGTCAACTTCAAACAAGTGAATTTTTGATATATTTTATCGTTTTATCCTGGAGTTTCATGTTTTTTTGCATAATCTTTGTATTAAATTATATTCTAGTTATTATTTATTAGTTATTATATTCTAGCAATCAACATTATCCTTAATAATGCTGAACAATTTTTACGTTGTATTTTGTCCAGGATACAATTTTAAGGATTTGGGTTTCACTAGAACAAGGTTTTGTAGATACTATATTCAATCAATTCAACAGGAAATATATCAAATATTTTACAAAATTTGTTCCAATTAATCTGTCTAATACAAACACAAGCTTTAAATTCAGTAATTTTATAAAATATATCGATTTTGTAACATATTCGGTAGCACTACTATTATTTTGCACGACTCGCCTAGGTAAATTACTGTAATTTTTTTTAAATGTATTAAAAATGTTGAAGAATTATACGTTATTTTAATCAGAAATATCCAATATATGTAAATAATAAAAATACTTTGTTGTTCTTAAACCACAAGGCGATCAAAAAGGCTATAACTTAATTTATAGGAGACCACAACTATTTTTTTGCACAGGTGTAGCTAGATCAAAAATATAAGAACAAAGTAAATTCATATAATTTTTAAAACAATTACGAGCATTTCGAAGAGGTGAGGTTAATTTTTTATGAAATTTGCGTTTATATGTTGTAAAATAAAAATTATTCGTTGTGATAGATGGGCAGCAACTTACATTGTTCTAATGAAGAGAAACGATTGGTTTTGAAACTAAGGAACGACGGTTCTAATCTTCGTTCCACAGCTCAAACCATTGGTCGTTCTTTATGTTTTGAATTTAATTCTCTGAAATCAATTACAAAAAAAGAAACACGCGGAAGACAAAAAAAAAACATCAAAAACAACAGATAACCGTATAATCACTATGGTTAAGAAAAACCCATTAAAGTCTTCAAGAATGATTTCGGCAGATATAGATAATGTGATATCTTTCCAAACTGTGCGTCGACAATTAAAACATGACAATTTGCCTAGAAGAGTAGCCAGAAAAGTTCATTTACTTCGAAATAAAAGCTTAAAGACGAGGCTAACTTTTGCAAGAAATCACATTCATTGGTCTGGGCAGAGTGGTTAAAAAAAATGGCGAAATATTATGTGGAGCGACGAAACAAAAGTCAATTTGTTTGGAAATGTTAACTGAAGAAATGTTCGACGTCTCAAAGGCAAGGAGTTCCATGTTCGATACACTAAAAAAACTGTTAATCATGGTGGCGGCAACATTATGGTGTGGGGATGTTTTTCTTGGTATGGAGTTGGGTCAATTCATCGAATTACCGACACAATGGACAAATTCCAAGGACATTCTTCAAAACATGTTGCCTTATGCTGATAAAAATATGCCACTTTAATGGACGTTTCAGCAAGACAATGTTCCAAACTATACATCTAAAGTTGTAAAGGATTGGTTTCAGAGTCAAAATGTTGCGATGCTTAGCTAAGTCAATACCATGATATATGCTAAACCAATACCCTCATATAAATCCCATTGAAAATCCTTGGGGAGTATTAAAGCAACAAATATTGAAAGAATCAGTTTCAAATAAAGTTGAATTATGGTCATTTTTTCAAAAGATGGTATGAAATACTAATTGAAACTTGCCGTATACTTATATCCAGAATGCCAAAGATAATGGACATAATTATTCATTATTACATTGGGTACTGATGGTGTAATATTAAACACGTGAAATTGTTCACTAAAATTGTTTACTAAAAATATATTTTTAATTCATATGTACTAAATGTACTTATTATTTTGTCGAAGAATTTCGAATACTTTATATACTATTAACGAGTACTAAAGAGACATTGTTGTTCATGCATAAAATAATATATAATAATAATTTATCCTATTGAATATTTTTAATAGTAAAAAACTATTATTTATATAGTATTTTTTTCTGGGTGTATATGTATATGTATGTATATATATATATATATATATATATATATATATATATATATATATATATCTATATATATATATATATATATATATATATATATATATATATATATATATATATATATATATATATACATATATATATATATATATACACTGGTGGTCAAAACTAAAGCAACCAAACTCATTAAGTTGTATTATCATTAATAAGACAATAAAAAATCATAGATAGAATAAACATTTTATTTTATTTAATATAATATAGTAAATAATTTATTTACAAAAATAACACATAATACAATGCAATTCATTCGTAAAAATTTTCTTATAAAGCCTTGATTACAATATCTCAAATTTTAGGTGGCCAAAACTAAAGCAACTCTTCAAATTGTTGTACAAAAAAATAAATATTTATTAAACCACAACACCATTACCATTATTTTTTAGATTGCAGCACATCTACGAGGTATGGAATCTATTAAATATTCAAGTTGTTCTTTTGGAATATTATACCAGGGATTTTGGATGCTGTTAAAAATTGTGTGTTTGTTTGTCTCACTGTTCCTCTTAATTTTGTGATCTAAGATACCCCAAAGGTTTTCTCTTGGGTTCAGATCGGGGGATTAAGCAGGTCACTTAAGAACCCTAATTTTTTTCATAGTTAGCCACTCCAATACCAGTTTGGAAGTGTGTTTTGGGTCATTGTCTTACTGAAAGATACAAATAAGTGTTATTTCTTCCAACATGCGGCAGCATTTGGCTTATTAAAATATTTTTATATAAACAACCGTCCATTGTTTCATTAATTTCATAAATTGGCCCGATTACGTAGTGTAAAAAACAGGACCGAACCGTCGTTGTTCCGTCTCCATGTTTCATAGTGCCCTTGCAGTTTTTGGGATGGATACGAGCGTTGACAGTCCTTCTTACTATGAAATTGTTAATGTTGGATGAATCAAAATTCAATATAAAATATCTCTAACATGAAAAATATCACAAAATACGACCATTGGGCAGGATTGGGCAACGCTCGTCGCAATCCAAAATACTGCAAGGGCACTATGGCACATGGAGTCGAAACAACAATGGTTCGGTGCTGTTTTTCACACTATGGAATCGGGACCATTTATGAAATTAATGAAACAATGGACCTTTGTTTGTATAAACATATTTTAATAGAAGAAATGACAATAGAAGGAATGACACTTATTTGAATCTTTCAAGAAGACAATGACCCAAAACACACTTCAAACTGGTATCGGAGTGGCTAACTATGGAAAATATTAGGGTTCTTAAGTGACCAGGTTAATCCCCCGTTCTGAACCCAAGACGAATGAATTGCATTGCATTATGTGTAATTTTGAATAATTTACTTTATTAAAGAAAATAAAATGTTTATTCTATCTATAATTTTTTAATGTTTTATTAATGGTAATGCAACGTAATGGTAATTGACCACCAGTATATATATATATATATATATATATATATATATATATATATATATATAAGAAAATAAAATGTTTATTCTAACTATAATTTTTTAATATATATATATATATATATATATATATATATATATATATATATATATATATATATATATAAGAAAATAAAATGTTTATTCTATCTATAATTTTTTAAAGTTTTATTAATGGTAATGCAACGTAATGGTAATTGACCACCATCTATAATATATATATATATATATATATATATATATATATATATATATATATATATATATGGCTGAACTTTACTTTATAGGGCCGGTCGAAATCTCAAAAAAAAAAAAATTGTCACGACGTTCTTTATGGGGGGGAGAGTGCCACTCGACCCCCTGGAACCGTCCAAAAACCAAATTATAGATAGAATAAACATTTTATTTTCTTTAATAAAGTAAATTATTCACTTACAAAAATTACACATAATGCAATGCAATT
>OX638135.1:42166823-42169323 GCA_951804985.1 Dryomyza anilis
TTGATATAAGATACTCTTATTAAATTTAGAGTCCGAAATACCATCCGCGAAATATTCTCTTAAGCTATCATCATCTAATTTTATATAATTACCAATCTCAATTAAACTGTACAAATATTCCCTATAACTTTCTTGGGGCACTTTTCTACGATTACGCAAAAATCGATGTACTTCCAGAGTCGACATTTTTTTACCAAATTCTGTGGTTAAAGCGGTTTTTAAAGTCAACCAGTTTTTAATATTTGTCTGACTTCTAACAAACAATTTTGCTGCTCCCTTCAATAACTGCTTTGCGTAAATGAACATTTGTAATTCATTCCATTGTACAATGTTAGAATTGTCTTCAAACTCTTGCAGCCACTGACCAACATCGACATTGTCCGAACCAGAAAAACTGGAGAGAGAATCTCTGACATCTTTTAATGTAAACGTCGATCGTTGAATTGGTGCATCATGTGAAAGAGAGCCTGCGTCATCGTAGTCTGACTCATTGTCATCAGTTCCAGATAGGCCGAAATAATCAAGGAGTCTGTCCTGCATTACCTGATTGAGCACTAGTGTCGATAAACCCACTTTACTTAATTCCCTTCTCAAACCACCCACTGCTAAAGATAAAATTGAATTTCTGTCCATTTTAAAATTGTACATAATCTGATCTAATTCTAATAATGTCAGTAATATTAAATAATTTATAATATTAATATATGTTATAACAATATAAATTTATATAAAAACAACATTAATAATTATTAAAATATTGAGAAAAATATTTTAAAATCGTTAAATTAAATTCTAAAACAATTTATTTAATTTTATTGCAAATTAAATTAAATAAAGTTAAGAATAATACAAAAAATCAAATTGGTAATCTCTCACCGAGCCTCTTTCTTTCAAAGTTCACTTGCGGAAATTTACTGATAATCCTACTTGACATGCGCCTTCAGTTGATTTCTCTTTCTGAATCGTTTCATCTGCTTCGTTGATATTTGTTTTATTTTATAATTTTTTTTGTTAATATGGTTTTTATCATTATTGTTTTGGTTTTCTTTTATCATAATGTTTATTTTATTCTTCACTAATGGTTTTTTTCGCTCTTATTTCAACTGTTTTTAAGTGTTTCTTTGTTGATTAATATGTTTTTTTATTATTTTCACTATTTTTAATGCAAACGTTTATATTTTATTAATCACTGTTTATTTTCTTTCACTAATAGTTAATTCACCAATTTTCTTGTATTTGCTTTCTTAATGTAGTTTTCTTTACTTACTGTCTTTTACTTCATTCTCTATTTATAATGTCTTTTCTTCACTGCTTCATTCTTATTTGCCTTCACTGATATATATTTCTTCACTGTTATATTTCTTTCACCATTATATTTTTCTACACTTCTTTGTGTTCTTCACTATTTTTATTTTATTTCTTCACTGCTTTTCTGCTTCATTATCTGCTACTTCTTAGTTTCCGACTTTTCTGCGTCCGGCTTCTCTGCTGCACTATTTTTGGCTTTTATGCGATCTTCTTTCTGTTTCAATGTTTCCTGCGTTTCTGGTACCTGCTTCTTTCTTTCTTGCTTCTCCGTCTTTCTGCTTCACTGCTTGTGCCTTCTCTGCTTCTTTTCTTCTCAGCTTCTCTGCTTCATTGTTTCACTGTGTTTCTGCATCCAACGTTCTGCTTCCGGCTTCTATGTAATCTGCTTCCGGCCTTTCTATTTCCGGTTTCTCTGCGATATGCTACGTTCGTGCGAGGTTTCGTACGTATTCGTCTGTGCTTCGTGCTTTGACATTGTTCAAGGTTTGATGACGATGAACATGATCGCAATCAATGGTTTCTGCTTACTCTTAGTTTCACCTTGTTGACGTAGCGACGATACTTCTCCAAATTTCCGTTAAATAATTTTGGAAAAACTAGAACAACATGACTGTTTTTTACGCAAATTTATTATACGCGACCGGACGAGCCCCCAGGAATGATTTTACAGTTTTTTTATTTATTATACACTAGCTGGACCCGTGCACGACTCGTGCCAAGATTTTTGAATTCAAAGATATGGAGCGCTTTTATTAATATAAAAAAACATTTTTATTATTTATATGAGGGGCCCGTGCGTAGCTGTTGAAGTTTTTTATTGGTTTTATAAATGTGGTAACCAAATGATAATTCTCCGCCAAAACAACTTTTCTCAAAGAAAATTCTTTCTCAGACTGCGCTTCTCCGTAGAATTATTCCCAGTAGAAATCTTCCCCGTAAAAAGAACGCTTTTCCGTAAAATTCTTCCCGTAGAATTCATCCCGGTAAAAAATTTTCCCGATAGAATTCTTTCCCGTAGAATTCTTCCCCGTAGAGTTTTTCCCAGTAGAAGTTTTAGTGTGGTGGGTTTTACTGTGGTGAGTTTCGGTGTGGTGAGTTTAGGTGTGGTGAATTTTGGTGTGGTGAGTATAAGTGTGGTGAGTTTTTAGTGTGGTGAGTTTTGGTGTGGTGAGTTTTAGTGTGGTGAGTTTTA
>OX638135.1:42174323-42210308 GCA_951804985.1 Dryomyza anilis
CAACAGCGGTGCAAACACCAAGCGCACAAATAATAAGCGTCCCAACCACAGCGGTTCCAATAAAAAGCGCGCCAACAGCAAGCACCCCAACAACAAGCTGTGCAACAACACCAACGACAACAATGCCAGCACGAGCAGTGGCAGTCGCACCGAGGGCAACCGCAACAACAACACCAGCTGGCGCAACAAAAAGTCTTCCCGACTTAACTCCGCCCACTCTAGCCGTCGTACCGATTCAACTGGACGACACACTCGACCCTCGACCCAACATGTGGCGTGTGGAATTTGCCGCCAAGATCATCGCCTGTCCACCTGCTTCAGGTTCAGGGAGAAGAACCTGGTGGAGAAGTATGAGGTGGTGATGCAGTATCATTACTGCATTAACTGTTTGGCCCGGTCGCATCTTATTGATAGCTGCACCAGCAAGGAAAGGTGTGCGATATGCCAAGAAAGGCACCACACAAGCTTGCATGGACATTCGTGACTCATTCAAGGCTACCGGAACCCAAGCAGTACAGGACTTAAACGACCCGTTGCGAACGCAAGCAATGCGAGCAACAAGCGACCCGCTGAGAATCCAGGCAATTCCACAAACCACACACCTTTTGCTAACCCAAGCATGTTTTTAAGGCAGACTCTTATACCCACTGCCACTATCAAAGTGTACCATGGCAGAAATGGCCATCTATCATTGCTCAGCAGCTCGTCAATCAGCTGAAGCTGAGTACGAGTCGCCTCGATAATTTAAAAATTTGTAAGGTGGTAGTGGGTCCTCGGTTTGACGACCCATTTAGATGCAACATTAACGCACTAGTGTCAACCGAGTTGCCTAGGAAACCGTACGAGCGTGACGTTGATGAAGCCATCTTGAGCCGATTCACTCACATGATGCTCGCCGACCCAAAAGTTACGGCTTCCGACCCAGTGATGCTAGAGTTGGGTGTGGATGTTTATCCGCAAATATTGAATTCGGGAGTTTTTAACTGCGAAAGTGGATACGCAGTGGCTCAGAGCACTGCATTCGGCTGGACACTCTCTGGTCCATGTAGTCTCTGAGCCCCCAACCCAAGGAGCTGTCCTTAAAAAACTACTCTAGACCCTAAGACCCTAATAATATAAAAAATGAATTTAAAAAATGAAGTATTGCAGACACTGCAAGGCGGGCGGAATGTTTACGTACAAACGTAAACTCGATATGTTTGAACATCTCCGTCCGTCATATCCACACAATCGATTACTTATCGATTACTGCGGCGAACCGATCGACCGTCGGCTCTGTCAACGGTCGCCGCAAATAATACATCACTCGTTACGTTTATTAAAAACCAAACGCACGTACACCCACCCGTCTCCGAGACAAATTTAAAGTAAAAAGTTTAAAGTGTAAACTCACCCGTCACCGCGACATTAAACAACCCAAAAACCCGTCAACGCGACAAACCGGTCCCCGCGACAAAAAATATAAACACTTAAAAACAAACATTCTACAATCAACACAAACTCACAACAACAACCACAGGAGGACTCCTACACTACAAACACTTCAACAGAAACAACACGGAATAACAACATTTTCACCAACCCATATTAAAGCCAATACAGGCAAATAAGGTAAAATCATTGTATTTGTTATATTGTATTTGCCGCGACCCACTCGACCCTTTAAATTGAATTTACACATTTCAATCGTGTTTCCCAATCCGCCAATTGCCATTACTTCGTTCACCAGCCGAACAATATATATATATATATATTACAATATATATAACAATATATATATATACATATATATATATATATATATATATATATATATATATATATATATATATATGTATATATATATATATATATATATATATATATATATATATATATATATATATATATATATATATATATATATATGTATATATATATATATATATATATATTATTATATATATATTATTATATATATATTATACTATATATATTATGCTCATCTCGAGCATTAATAGCACTTTCAATCTCATGAGTGCCTGCCAGAACATCATCTACATACATGCAGTTTCGTAGAATATACGAAGCCTGTGGGTGGGTCTCATGTACGTCTTGCGCTAATTGCTGTAGGGTCCGAATGGCAAGGTAAGGGGCACAGTTAACACCAAATGTAACTGTTGGCAACTCATAATCCTGAATGGGTTCTTCTAAGGATTTCCTAAACAAAATTCTTTGGTATGGTGAGTGTGCAGGGTCGACGCAAATTTGACGATACATTTTTTTCAATGTCTGCATTAAAGACAAATTTGAAAAGACGCCATTTAATAATTTGTAAAACTAAATCTTGTTGTAGAAAGGGTCCAGTATGCAACACATCATTTAGGCTCTTGCCGTTGGCAGTATTGCTGGATGCATTAAATACAACACGCAGCTTTGTTGTGACACGATCGGGTTTTATGACTGCATGATGTGGTAAATAGTAGTGGGTGGGTGTGCAAGATTTAGCTGGCGAATGAGTCACTTTTCTCATATGACCAAGTTGCAAATATTCGCAAATCGCTTGGTCATATTCTGCTTTAACAGTGGGTCTTTTGAGTAAGGACTTTTCATTTCTCAAATATTGCGCCATTGCAATATGTCTTGATAGTCCAAGATCAATGCAATTTGGGTCTTTAAATGGCAGGGTCACTACATAACGGCCTGAGGGTTCTCGGCGTAATGTCTGTATGAAATTGTTTTCACAATTCATATCTGCATTTGAGAGGGTCGTGGATTTTGGTACTTCTTCAATTTCCCAGAAACGAGTCAATAAAGTATCGAGGGTCACTTTATTAAAATATGTAACAATATTGTTGGGTCTTGACTCAGGAATTGGCCCAGAAAGTATCCAGCCGAATTCAGTTTTTTGCGCCAACAAAGATTCTACAATGTTGTGTATAGATCACATCCTATGATCATATCCACGGGTCGGGTTTTATAAAACTGGCTATCAGCCAACTATATACCATTTAAATTTCCATAGAGGGTCGATTTGATATGATGGCAAGTCACTTGTGAGGGTCTTAAGTACAAGTGCTTGTGTTTTGAATCTGAAATTCGGGTAAATTGTTGAACGCAATGTCAATGGACACGATTTTGGGTCTGCTTTCGGGTCTAGCGATGCTAAATGTAAAAGCGAATGATGCTTTTTGCTACAAAAGCGACATTTATATCCGCTCTTACAGTCCCTGATGCTGTGAGATGCTGCTAAACAATTAAAACAGAACTGAAATCTTTTCACAGCATCGTGTCTATCCTCCACTTTCATGGATATGAATCTGGGGCACTCACGAAGAGTGTGCTTACCATTGCAAATTCTGCAAATGGCACCATCAACTTCCCATTTTGATGGCTTGGCATGGATGGGTCTTGGCTCAACAAATCTGGGTCATGTCGTTGTTGTTGCAAATGGATTTTCATATACATTTGTGTGAAATGCGTTCACACGTTTGTCTCCCCAAGTTTTGGGTCCAGCATTACTGGAAACCGTTTGTTGACTAGTCTTCGTAGTCGAAGACTTAATGTCACCAACAGATTCAAGGGTCTTGTATGTTTGGGTCAAAAACAGGAATTTCTGAACTATCTGCTAGAGATCTTTCAAATATCTCTAGCGTGTTTTTGGGGAGATAAACTAGAATTGGACTCCAGTTATCTGTGTCTATATCCAACATTTGCAGGGTCACACAGTTGTTGATTGTCCGTTGTAGCTTTTTAATAGAGCTACCGGATTCAGACGAAACTGGTGGCAAATTCAATAGGGTCTTGAGTTGAGCATTTACTTGCATTCTTTTATTCTCGTATTGTTCAACGAGATTACTCCATGCCAGTATAAAACCATCATTGGTAAGAGGAGCATTCTTAACAATGTCTCTTGCTTCGCCTCGGGTCTTTTGATTAAGATGGAAAAGTTTTTCCACATTGCTTAATCTGGCGTTGTTGATGTAGAGAGCAGAAAACATATCTCTAAAAGTGGGCCAGGTGACGTAGTCACCATCAAAATTATCCGTGTCACACGGGGGTAAATGAATAGAGGGTGCAAATTGAATTGGGGTCGTTTCTTCTCTTGCCTTAGGAGTATCAATCGGTTGTTTTAGGGTCTCCATTATTTCTGAAAGGGAAGAAATACAGCGTATATATGCGTTGTATCCTTTCGTATATTTATCTTTCAGCTTCTTTCGGTCCACATCGGAACTGTCGGGTTCACTTCGTATAGTATTATACGAAGTTTGGAAATTATCCCACAGAAAAGTAAGCTGCTTCCGATGAAATTCTAAGGCATGAGGTACTAAATCTTGGGTAGGGGTCTCGCAAATAGTTTGCTCAAATTCAATAATGTCGTTTCCGAATTGAATAAATGCTGTCAGAGCCGCCATCTTTTTTATTATTGGGGTTGTGTTTAAATAATATTCAATTTAAATAACTTCACAAATTCTGAAAAAATTCAATAATAAAATGTTGGGTCTGGATGGCTTAATTTAAAAAATGATTTTTAAATTAATAACGAGTAGCAATACTTTTTTAAAAAATAAATTTGAAAAAATTCACAAAATATTTATAAACAAATTTTATGTGTGGGTCAATGTGATTAATCTTCAAACATTATTTTGGATTTTCACGGGTCGTATATATTTTTTCAGAAAACTTCTAAAAAAATTTAAAAACTTATATATATATATATATATATATATATATATATATATATATATATATATATATATATATATATATATATATATATATTTATAATACCTATAATGACTTCGCTACTTTTTTATTTGCTGAAAAGAGCCAACAGGATGGCAGAACTACCACTGAAAAACAACGAATAGACACTGGGGATTCTAAGCCAATTCGCTTCTTGGAGCTTATTGCTGTAATCGAAAGTGTGCAAAATTTCGACAAATATCTGTACGGAGAACAGTTTCACTTGAAAACCGATCACGCCGCACTGAGATGGTTACTTCAGTTCAAAAACCCAGAAGCGCGTTGGAGAGAGCTACGATTTCATCATCGAACATCGTAAAGGAGGTCATCATGGAAATGCAGATGTGAACAGTGGTTCAGAAACGTTTATCATCGGCCAAAACTATGTATCTTTTGATGTACCCAAGCGGAAATTGGTTAAGGTTAGCCATATTTCGCATGCGTCCCTGATCAGAACACGATAAGGCATCCCTACCAAAGGCCACATGAAATGATACTGATCAGAGTCGACTAGGGTAATCCTAATTTTAAATCCACGTAAGGTAACATGATAATACTGATGTAAAGTTTACTTGATGAAAACTGATGTGATACTTATGAAAAAAACGTTATTGGATATCGGGTTAATAAAATATATCGATATATTATTAAAAACCTTTTATAATAAAATTGGGTAGCAAAATTATTCCAATAAAATATTATAATAAATAAATGTTAAACTCAAATGCAAGAGATATAAAAATGTTCAATATTTTTAAAAATTTGAAATATTTCAAAACGTTGACTTTTTGTCATTGCAAAAATTTTGAGATACCTTTGTCCACAAAACTAAAAGTCTCAAAGTTGGTAAAAGCAATTTAAGAAGAACTTTAATATACATGGAATTATACAAGGGTAAGATCAGGAAGCCTGATCAGACAACCTAATCAGGATAGCAACTTCGAATAGCGTGACGTTTTGAATCAGGCACTGATCAAAACTCCTGATCATTGCCTGACTTGAAATCAGGCTGCCTGAATGTTTTTTGATTGAAAATTGATGAAATGTGTTTTTAAGTTACTAAAAATAAAAAACGATCGATTAGAATCCGCTGTATAATTAGCCAAAGTTCAAGTTTTTTTCTTTTCCAATGTTAGTATATACAACAAAAAAAAATGTTTTTTTTTTGTAATAAGTTTTTTTATTACCATTTGGCATGATTGATATTAGATACTAAAAAATCTATATTTTTTTTTGTTTAAAATTTTGAACCTCTGAAAATTTTAAAAAAGTCAAAGTTTGTGAATTGGTTTTTCTCACTTTGAGTTCTCATATCTCAGTGACTTTTAAAAATATTGCGCTATGGTTACATTTTTTTAAATACTGGATATTTTACCTATATTTTTCAAAAAGAAACTGCTTTTAACTGGCAGAAGTTAAAATCGAAATTTAAAAAAAAAAAAACATTTTTTATATCTTCCATAGCACCCAAAATAAAAAAGTATGACAATAGTTTCTTTTTGAAAAATATTGGTAAAAAATTTAACCCGAGCGAAATCACGGAGATATTAGAACTCAAAGTAAAAAAAACCAATTCACAAATTTTAACTTTTTAAAAATTTCAAACCAAAAAGAAACATATTTTTGAGTATCTAATATTATCAATCATGCCAAATGGTAGTAAAAAAAAATGTATTACAACAAATAAAAATGCTTGTATTATATTAGCAAATCCAGAAAAATTTTAGTCTTCATGATATTGACATAAAGCAATGAATAAAAATGATATCTGGTTTTTTATATTTTAATTGAATATTGTTAAGAATTCTTAAATTAAAAAATCCCATCCATTTTTGAGTTCTTTAGTGGGTCTGTCGATTTGTTACACGTGGTCAAAGTAAGAAAAACATCAAAAATACCGATGATACGCGCACGTATTGTGTCGTTCTAACCATTACTATTGCTAAGGCTTGCAAGATACCGGTACAATTTTAATATAATCGCTATTTAATACCCGAATGCAAACAAATATATGTCGCATAAGTGTGTCATATCCCAAACGAAAGTTGGACAGAGGTGAAGGTCTGATACCACTTTTGGAACGAAAAGGAAAATTTCGCCTTCTTTGCAACGTGGTAGTCGTGACTTGGTTCTTTTTGTATTCAATTTTTAATAAAGGAGATAAATATAAAGATTTTAAAATATGGATTGTAAATGTGACCCTAACACCAACAAAAAAGAACACGTTGGAACTTTCGAAAAAAACACGTAATTGGCCCCAAAAAAGCACTTTTTTCTAAAGCACATCTACAATTCCATTTGAATTTGGCTGGACAAAGGTGTGATCGGAAATGTATGCCATGAGTTAAATTAAAAATATAATGTCGCTTCAGTATTATTGATCAATCATTTGTATTGAGAAAACAAAATTACATCATAATATATCAGAAAACATGGTTCTACCATAGAACCATGTTTTCTGATATCGACTGTGTCAAGCGCGGCTTTCAAGAAATCACTAATTTGAAATTTTTATGAACTGTAATATAAAAACAAAGATTTTAAGGTATGTTGCGTGAATGTGCCCCTAAGATTAAAAATACAGGAACACTTTAAATGTGAATTTTAGGCATAATTGTACAAAAAATCACCATTTCCTCAAAATAACTTTTAAGATATCATTTCAATTTGGTCGGATTAAACTGTTTTTGATACATTATGTTATATTTGATCATCAAAAAATAATTCCTCATCATAATTTTTAATATAACAAAATCTATTCCATGAGCTGAATATACAAAAAAATCCAATTTTTCACCAATTATCGAAGTGTGAGGAGCGGCTTTTGAGGAATTGTTGGTTTGATTTTTTATTGCAGTTTATTGTAATAGCAATAATTTTAAGGTATGTCACTAGAATGTGCCCTAGTATCAAACAAACATGAGCTTTTTAATACTCAAAATTCGACTTAAATGTACAAAAAATTACAATTTCTCCAAACTAATTCTTTCTTTATATATTTAATTATATAATATTAATCTGAAATATTGTGTTAAAAAAAAATCACTTCACTTTATCAATAAATATTTTATAAATAAACAATTCTTTTGAATTTTGAACCAATATAGCGTTACCGACCTCATTAAAAGTGAAGCACGCAAACGGTTTTATATTACATAAGGTGGTTACCTTGACGTGGTGTGGGGGCTTAAGTTACAATGACTCAATAAGGCTAAGCTGACGGAAACTTTATTTTTTTAAGTTTCTGGTAGGGTCACCCTTGTCAGACAGGCTTGTGATGAGTAATGAACTAAATACTACCATAGTCTTTTTTTATTGGTGGGGTGGCAGACTCTAAAGAAACCCCTATACCACCGCGATGGGTCAACATAAAGATTTAACTACTCCAGGTGGTACCCACAAAAGTGGCAATCCACCCGCTTCGGCGGCTGAGGCAAGGATTCTGGAGGCCTCAATCCACGCAACCAACCCTGGTACGATGAACCTCTCTGCTCCTGTAGCAGGGGGTTCATCGTGCCCCTCCATCTCCCAAATTTATGAGACAGCTAGGAATCTAGAGGAGGATAACGACAACGCAGCGGTTCCCATACAAGTAGAGGAAAGTGTCGGTTCGGCTATGCCTACGACTAATCCTCCACTGTATGGCTGCTCGACAGTGTTGTTTCCTCTCAGGGCTCCTTTCTGTCACGTATTTGGAAACATGGGTCGATCAAAGGAAAGTGGTGTCTTACCAGCATCTAATCCTAGAGAGACCGACACCCAACTGGAAGCTAAACTTCCATTGGAGACCGGACCCGGATCTCTGAATACGGAGGTCAGGTTGTCCGATGCCCAGGTGAGTAGGAGAAGGAAGAATAAAGCGAAAGATCGCAAAGAGGCTGAAAAGGCTAAAGGCGACGCTGGAGCTTTCTCTTCCCCAGCTACCACAGCAAAACGCGATAGATCGGTGGAGGTTACTCCGACTGAAGCCGGACCATCCGCTGCTGCTGTTGTGGCTGCCAATGCACCTGAGAAGCGCAATGGCAAGAAGTTTAAAACCTTCACTGCTACTGCGAAACCCCGTAACTCCCAGAACTCGACAGTTTCCAGTGATATTGCTTCAACAAGCAAGAGCACTGGTGCTTCATGTTCCGGATCGGCTGCGGATGAACTGCCTTCAACATCCACTGGCAGAGGTAGGCTAGCAGTATCATATCGTGATGCTGCTCGCAAAGCTCTTCCGGTTGCGATTATTGGCAAATTGGGGAAGGAGCAAAAGATGAATGATGCAGAAGTAAAACACTGCACCGATCATCTTTGGCGGCTAGTCAGCACCGGCGGTGTCAGTGCAAACGCAAAAGGCTATGAGACGAGTGATGGCATCATGAAGGTGCTATGCTCGTCCCAAGCCAATTTCGATTGGATTGCCACAGCCGTTGCTAAAATCCCCTCCTTGGGCAAATCGCGCTTCGCTGTTTTCAGCGGAGACGAACCCAAACGCAGGCGAGCAATATGCTGGATACCTGGTCCTATCAGGAAAACAGCGGAAGTGTTTGCCTGCCTACGTGCTCAGAACCAGGGCATCGAAACGAACGGATGGAAAATCTATAGCCATAAACCAGAGCGAGGTCCGGAGGACAAGGAGGGCTCAACCCTGGTTGTTGGCTTAGACCAGAAGTCGTTAGATGTCATGCTATCTAAGTACGACAACCATCTAAACTTATTCTTTGGACGGATCAAATTCCGAATCAATTCCAAATGAATAGGCATATGATGAGAAACGAGTTAATTATCCTGTCATGATATTTACTCAGATAAATCTGCAACATTCTAAAGCTGCTACCGCTTTACTAGGTAAGCGGCTCTCCATGTTGCATACATTACCTCACATCACAGCTATTCAAGAACCATGGGTGTATAACAAACGCATCTGTGGTCTTAGTGAACTACGTGGTGAAACCATACTATACGATGAGCAAGCCGCAAGGCCTAGAAGCTGTCTTATAGTATCGAAACACTTTGCTGTCACTAAGTTAACCCAATTCTGTGGGCAAGACCTGGTGGCAGCAAAAGTGAGCTATGAAAGCGATAGTGGATGGAAACATCTGATTGTCGCCTCAGGCTACTTCCCCTATGACTCACTACTGCCTCCTCCGCCAAAGGCAATTGTTGAGCTCATAGAGTACTGTGATCTTAAGGAGACCGGCCTTATTCTTTGCTGTGACGCTAATGCTCAACACACTGTGTGGGGCAGCAGTAAATGCAACGCGCGAGGTACCAGACTCCTTGACTTCATCATGACCTCCAATCTGAACATTCACAACACTGGTAATAAACCCACTTTTGTGACTGCTAGAAGACAGGAAGTGATTGACCTTACTTTGTCTAACTGTAGACTGAGAGAGTCAATCTTTAACTGGAAGGTTCTTAAAGAAGATTCTTTATCGGACCACAGGTATATCGAGTTTCATACTGACCGAGAGGTGCTGCCCTCTATGACGGTAAGAAACCCCAGAAAAACGAACTGGGCACGCTTCAGACATGAACTTGAGAATTCCCTCAATATTCCTGTCAGAATTCGTACCAAAGAAAGTATTGAGACGTCCGTTCAAGTTATGAACGATGTCATAAATTCTAGTTTTGTACGAACATGTCCGGTACGAAAAACGTTATCTAGACCTCCCGTTCCTTGGTGGAACGCTTGTCTTGAAACCTTGCGCAAGGATTCCAGAAAGCTTCTAAATAGGGCCCTAAGGAGCAACTTAGACTCTGACTGGTTTCTTTATCGAGCTAAGCAGAAAGAGTATAAGAAACGAATTCGTAAATCGAAAAGTGTTTCCTATAAAGACTTCTGCAGTAGCATCGAATCCTGCAGTGAGACTAGCAGATTGGTCAAGTTTCTTAAAAGAGACCGAACTGCTCGACTGGACTCACTGCGGAGACCTGATGGCTCGTATACTGAGTCTAAGACAGAGGCACTCAGTGTCCTAGTTGAGACTCACTTTCCGGGAAATCAAATCCACATAGGGCCACTTTGTAATCCCAGCACTGGGGACTGCAATAACAACTCTAATGTGACAAAACATGACTGGCAGGTTGCCAGATTGGTTGTATACGATGAAGCTATCCAATATGCAGTGGCCTCTTTTGATGGCTTCAAGTCACCTGGACCGGATGGCATCTACCCAGTCATGCTACAGGAAGGTATAACCCAATTGCTACCATGCCTAAAGAAGATCTTTAGAGCAAGTCTCGCATGGGCATTCATTCCGACATCCTGGCGTTTAGTTAAAGTAGCCTTCATTCCTAAAGTTGGAAGAGTAGACTATTCCATAGCCAAGAGCTTCAGACCCATTAGTATGATGTGCCTTTCCCACTACACCTGGTCCAGCACTGAATGCAATCTTAAACCTACCACCACTTGACATCTTCATCAGAGGCGAAGCCATGAAAGGCTGCTGGAGACTAAAACGAGGTGGTTTCTGGTTTAATGTTCCCTGGAATATCTCTGATATTGCACTTGACACTCCATTAGACACCTGTCTACTGGAGATGCCCTCTGATGCAATGATAACAGAAATATTACCAAGACGAAATTTTGAGGTCTGCCAACCTGACATTCAAGACTGGCTAACGCCTGACTGTGAGCCAGGTAGGGGGTCACACCGCATTTTCACAGACGGCTCCAGAACCGATCAGGGATCTGGTGCTGGAGTGTTTGTGGAACCGGATGACCGCAGACTTCACTTCGCCTTAGGCGACAATGCCTCGGTATTTCAAGCCGAAGTCTATGCTATACTTATGGCTATGGACTACATTGCGGATAATAGATGGCAGAACAGGGCTATATCAGTTTGCAGCGATAGTCAGGCTGCTCTTATGGCTTTGAACAACCAGGTCATCACATCCAAAATTGTACGTCAATGCAGATCACGTCTCAATTGTGTTGGTAAATACAATACACTGAAACTGATTTGGGTGCCGGGCCATAAAGGAGTTTCGGGAAATGAAACATCTGACGAACTAGCACGTGCTGGATCTGAGGATAATCCATTTGGACCAGAACCTGTGCTTGGACTACCTGCATCTACGGGGAAATTCGTCATCAGCTCTTGGGTCGCCTCCGCACACAAGAGCAGATGGCTGAATGAGACGAAATGCAGATTCTCCAAGCTCATGACACCGACGATAACCAAAAGATCGGCCTCGTTTCTACTTTCCTTAAGTAGAAAGGAGTGCAGAAAACTGACGGGACTTCTAACGGGACACAACGCATGTGAAAAACACATGAACGCAATCGGCCTGGCCGAAAGCGCCTTATGTTCTGCCTGCTACGAAGAAACTGGCACCACAGAGCACTATCTCTGTGACTGTCCTGCATTTTCTAGAATAAGAAGGCAGATCTTTGGCACAGACTTGATGAGAGAGGATCAGCTTCACTCTCTATCACACAATAGCCTTCTTAGATTCAATAATGAATCTAAGAAGTTTCATTAAAAACCAGGGAACTGGGTCACAGCACAATGGATATAACCCTGTCTGAGTGCTGTGGCTCTATTTTTTTATCCCACATTAAAAAAAAAAAAAAAAAAAAAGGGTCTATATGCATATATTCAAAGCGTTAAGATGTGTCCGCAATTTTTTTTGTGAAATTTGGTCAATCCCAAAAGTTAAGGTTTTCTGGAGTTGCTCATATACTAAAATTGGCAAAAAAAAGTTCAACTTTGGCTAATTATACAGCGGAATCTAATCGATCGATTTTTATTTTTAGTATCTTAAAAACACATTTCATTCCAATCAATTTTCAATCAAAGAAAAAAAAAACGCATTCAAAAATGTTCACTACATCAAAAGATACAGAGTTTTGGCCGATGAAAAACTGTGCGGCGCCCGTGTAAACTTGAATGCAGACATTGTCTAAGAGCAAAAGGAAAAGAAAACATAATTGATATTTTTATTTGATCAAAAGAGTGATCCCGAACTCTCAAATATCATGATGTTCAATGAACAGCAAAGAAAACCATCATGGGAAGGGATAAGGACTGCGTCGAATAAAATTGTCCGCTACAAAAATGAAAAATCTAGAAATCTAGTAACCGAATTTTTATAGAATAAAATATTTTATTTTGCAAATTATTTTTAGATTTTAAAAAAATATAAAAAACCAGAAATTAATATTTTTTAATAAAAAGTTTTAATTTTTCCGGAACCCCTTCCATTAATGTTGTAATGGTAGTATCCGACACCCTCACAGCTGCTGAAGACCACTTTTTTTTAAAGTCTTGAAGGTCTTTGGCCACTTTTTTTATTGTCTTCATCTCCCTTTTTACTAAAGCCCAGTATCTCTCAATCGGCCTGAGTTCTGGACAGTTTGGTGGATTGGCTTCTCTAGGCACCAAAATCCTGCATTTTGTTGGATCCACTCTAAGGCCGTTTTGCTGTAGTGACATGAAGCGAGGTCAGGCCAAAAAAATGTGGACACTTCATGTTGGCGTAAAAATGGAAGCAATCTCTTTTACAAGCATTCCTTCACATATATTTCGCTATTAATTGTACCCGATGTCACGAATGAGCTGCTCCTTTTTCCACAACTGCAAATTGCCTGCCAAACAAGGAATTTCTTTGGAAATTTTTGTCATTTTTTTTTATTTGAATATTTCAGCGACATTTCCTCGAGAATCGGCTGTATAAAATTCCTGCCTTGGTAGCTGAGAAAAGTCCGCTAAAACATATGTTTCGTCGTCCATTATGCAGCAATCGAATTTAAAAAAAAAAATCTTGGTTCAGCTTTTTAGCTCGTTGTTTTGCGGTTTCATTCTTGACGGCATTTCTATCCGGAACTTTTTGGACCTTGTACGTCTTCCGGATATGCTTGGATCTTTCTTTAAAATATTCACAACCTTCTTCGACTTTTCGCGATCATGTGGGCCTTTTTTTACCAGAACCTTTCTTCCGATCAATACTCAGGTCTTCCTTAAAGCGGTTGATAATGCGAGAAATGGTCTTAGGGTTAGCCCCTATCTCCTTGGCAATTTTTTTAAAAGACCAACTAGGTTGTTTTTGAAAAATTTTAATTATATTTTCTCGCACTTCCACTTCGTTTGCCATTTTCGCGTTAAATAAATTTTGTATTGACTATAACTGACACAGATTATTTTCTGCCATTTAATTCAGAGCTACTATGATCATGATTTTTTTAATTTGAATCTTGCAATAGCACATTATGGGAAGATATGTAACGGACAATTTTATTCGACGCAGTCCTTAGCTGCCGACAGCCCAATTGCTAGCGCGTACTGTGCCGAAGATGGGTGCTTATATCGAGAACTGGAAAGTGAAGATTGCACCACCGCTCGAAGTTTGCTTTTAGTTCCAAAGTCAAAAGTAAATGAGATATTAAAGGAATACCATGATGGATCTAGTGGGTCATTTAGGCATAAATAAAACGGACGAAAAAGTAAAGAAACGTTTTTATTGGGTTGGATACCAAGAGGCGATCGCCGATTGGATTCGCAATTGCCCATAATGTATACCAGAAAAAGGACCAACAGTCAGAAGTCGCGGCAGGATGCATCAGTACAACGTGGAAGCACCATTCGAACGTATCCCCATTGATGTCGCCGGACCATTACCAATCAGTGATGAGGGTAATAAGTATGTGCATGTCGTCATTGATTACTTCAGAAAGTGGCCGTCCGTTTTATTTATGCCTAAATGACCCACTAGATCCATCATGGTATTCCTTTAATATTACTTTTACTTTTGACTTTGGAACTACAAGCTAACTTCGTGTGGTGGTGCAATCTTCACTTTCCAATTCACGATATAAGCACCCATCTTGTAGCTTTAATCGTACTGGGCTCAGTACGCTTTTATTATTGGGCTGTCGGCACATATCTCTTGATGATGGTTTTCTTTGCTGTTCATTGAACATCATGATTTTAGTGAGATCGGGATCACTCTTTTGATCAATTTGAATTTGTTACAGAGTCCATTCATCAACATTCATTAAACGAATATTAATTACACTGCCCTACACTCATTAAGGTGCAGTAAAAGTTGTAGCTAATATTGGATGCATTTGTGGCGCTGATTCTGTTTTGTCAAATTGGCTCTAGTTTTTGAGATACAGCCCATTTTTCAATTTCCTATTATTTTGGTCTTCTTTTATTTTTAAAATTGCAACAAAAAATAATGAAATTATCTTTTCGATATTAGACAATGAAAATATTGCACTACAATCAGGGCTCGGGTGGAACCGGAACTGGAACCGGACCGGAACAATTTCATTTTTATAGAACCGGAACTGGAACAGTTTTTTAAATTTTGTATGGAACCGGAACTGGAACTGGAATCGTTATTTTATTTTTTATAGAACCGGAACAGAAAACAAGAACCGGAATTGGAACTGGAACCATTACTAAATTAATTAGATTAGAAATTAATATATCAAAAAAATAATAATTAAATAAATTTGGACAATGAATTTGGAAACAAAAACAAATATTAATTAAGTTACACATGTAGACAATGGCATTTTAAAAATGTTGAGTTTGCAAATTTTCTTTATTCATATTGATTGTCATGCAAAATATGTTTTGTATATTTGACAAATATTTCATTCACTTACTTATTTCTCAAAAGATGTATATTATAATTAATGTTGACGGTACTTACATTTAAGATCGTGTCCCCGCGAGGAAACTTAAATACGATTATGAAACCATGCGACTTTATAAGCTTGACTACCAAGGCTTGGTATATCGGGCCAGACACAAGACTAGCATAGTCGTTAGTCACAGACTCCACATAAGCCTTGATATATCAAGCTAGACACAAGCCTGGCACATTTGTCATTACCAGATTTTAAACAAGCCTCGTTAGTTTAGATTAGACACATGCCTGGGACAAGCGTCACTCCTAGACTTTACACAGGCCTTGTTAGTTTATGTTGGACACAAGCCTGGCAAATTTTCGAACTCCACACAGGCCTCGGTATACCAATATTGACACAAGGCTGACACAATATTGAGCCACATATAAAAATTGTCAAATTATCCAAACCGCATATGCTGAAGGATATTCAAAATTCCGTCTCCACAACTTTTCGTCCCATGTCTAGTAATGCATGTGTACCGACCTTAACTTGATTAAATTAAAGTTTACTATGGCGACATTTTTTGTTGTTTTCATGTTAAAGAACACTTATCTTATGAAAAAAATGTTTGTTGTCTATTTTTTAAACGTAAAAAAATATATTCTTTGAAGTTGTCTGAACAAAAAGTCTGTAAATTAACTTAAGCATTACTGTTAAATTGGTTGTTAACCTCTTACATATTTATTTATCTACAGACTTAACTCTCAAGTGTAATGACATGAAGAATGAATGCAATGCCCGCCCATGACAAATTATGCCCAATAGCCTGAATCTTCAGGCGTCACACAAGGATTGTCGTAAGTCTGGAGCATAGGTCCTGTTTCAAGACTGAGGCTTTGGTACAATCCTGAATAACAGTCTTGTAACATAGTTATCATTCCAGCCTTGACACAGTCTTGGCACAGGCCTAAACACAGTGTTGGCACAAGACTGAGAATTAAGTCTGGCACAAAATTTGTCAACGAGCCTGGATACAAGACTGGGATACAGGCTTGTAACCAGTGTGACCAGATGCTGTATAAGAAAATATTCTTTTACTACCAAAAAATGGAATATAAATATTCCACTTTCAAATTTTATATTCCACTTTCATAATATCTATTAATGCCATATCAATATTCTTGTTAGAAATGTTTATGTAAAATTAATATATCAAAATTATAAATTGACCATGGAAAATTTATAATAATTTAATAATTATAAACATTATTTATAAAAAATGTAAACCTGAATAAAATATATTGTTAAATTTCTTATATAATTGAAACCAGAAAAAATTATTTTGCAACTATATTACCTAGAGATCAGCATTCGAATCAACAAAAACTATTTATTTTTGAAGTATCACAATTTTGCAAAATTTCGAAAAAAACAACCAGTATACATTATTTTTATTAAAAAAAAAAAAAACTAAACTAAGAACTAATTCCAATAATAAAGTTACAAATTAAAAACGATCCTCTACAATAAGAAAATCTGTGACAAATTTTAGGTTTTTTGAAAAATTTTCAAAAATTAAATTTTTATTTAAAGAATAAATGAATATTAATTTTTAAATTTTGTTTTGACTGTTAAATTGTGATTTTGAATCTAAAAAAAATGATTCTACGCATTCCTTGATATTTATAGAATTGTATGTGATATTTTTTAAATATTCGATTTTGTTATGATTTATAAACTGAACTTCACAAACCTTATGCTAATAAATAAGAACATTATATAAAAATTAGAAAGTGATCGTACCTTTGAGTATTTGTATCATGGTATATTTGAAATGACCAAAAATTTTTAAAATGAATACCAAAAAATAGAACTCGCGCAGCAAACAACAGAATTAGTACAGAAAATAACGCATAACTTTATTAAATGAAGAATAACTAACTAAATTACTTATAAAATGAAAGAGGAAATACAATTTAAAAAAGTATATATTTAAAGAAAAATATTATTTTTCAAAAAATATATATTCCACTTTTATATTCGAATATTTTATCAAAAAAATATATTCTTTTCCGTTGTAAAATATTCCGCTAGTGAAATATTATATTCCACTCTGGTCACACTGCTTGTAACATAGTTATCATTCCAGTCTTGACACAGTCTTGGAACGAGCTTGGATAACAGCGTTGGCACAGGCCTGAGCATTGGCACAAGCCTGTGTCAGGCTTGTGCCGATCGTTAATTCCTACTTGGGTAGGACCTAAATCTACATGTTCTGATTATATTTTAAATATTAAGTGGTAATGAATTCCAGAGTCGAATTGCGAATTGTAGATAGTTAAATTTTGGCAAAATAAAATTGAGGCATCTATTTGAAACGCAAAGACGTAGCTTATCAGAAAGATATAATGGAATTTTGGAATATAACCACTTTTGCAGAAATATGCAATTACTTATATCCAGATAGTTTGTAATGCAACAAACTAAAATGTCCTTACTTACATCTTCGACATGTGAAAACGTCTCAAGGGAAAAACGTATCGCGTCACATTATTAAAATCCCCTCTTAGGAGGTCAGGAGTAGTAGCATTTAAAAAAAGTTAGGTTGTATGGGACGTGCCACTTCCTTTTTTTCCAATCTATTCGTAGTGGCTATATAAACGAATCATCATTATTAAAATACAATTCCCATGGGTGGTGCACTTAATGCATTCTCATACAAAACACAAATTTCGATTGTTCAGATTTTCCGGTTTTCCATGGAAGTTTTCCGAATTCCCAGTATTGAGACGAATAAAATAAAAAAGAATCATCCAAATCAGTCGATCCGTTCTCATGTTTTTGCGAGACTAATGCATGGCAATTAATTTTTATATACACACTAAGAAAACAAAGATGATTACCAGAAATATCACAGCCCTAAATATCAAGATATTTACAAATTATTTAGATCGTCTTTGAGACAATCATCTCTCAAACATCCGACTAATACGATAAATATTGCTGGCAACCATCTTTCAAATTTATAGCAACCATCAAATAAACACCTTACAAATATGAAGATAGTTAAGGAATATTTGGAAAAGATACTTTTTTATTGAATTAAAATAAAATTAATCAAATGTATTTTTATATATTTTAGAATTAAAACAGTATCCTGTTTATACATCGCCATCGTCTTTATAAATCCTTTGAAGGTAAAATTGTACAACGACTTGAGACTTCTTCGCGGAAGAACCAAGTCCGTCCGGCGATGCTGTCATTTAAATAAACTCTGAAAAGAAATAATTTTCCATCACTTGTTGATAATTTCAATCTCAGGAAATTTTATTTTCACTTCTACCATTAAAATGTAATATTTGAGTTGACACTTTTTTACACCATTGGATTTACTTAGTTAATGTGGATAATTCGAGCATAAAGCAAAAAAAAATATTTATATTTTTATTTCGTTTTTTGGCTTGTTTGTGGAACTGGAATCGTAATTTTATTTTTATAGAACCGGAACCGGAACTGAAACCGAAATAATTTTAAAAATAATTTAAGACCGGAACCGGTACCGTGACCATTTTTTTATTTTTTATAGAACCGGAACTGGAACCGCAGAGAATAGAATTTCGGTTCCTAGCCCTGACTACAATACAAAATTTTGATTTAATGCGTGACAAAATTTACTTGCGAGATATAAGCAAAAAAAACAAATTTGTTCAAAAAGTTGAAAATGTTGGTAATAATATACGGTTTTACTTAATGGACAAAAATATTAAAAGTTATGTTTATAAACTTTTTTGTGGCACAAAGTATCCTCTTTAAAACCTTATTTAAGTTATAAATTTAATTCTAAATAAAGTAAAAATTTTTTTCTTGATAAATAAAAATCTGAACATTTTACAAAATCATAAAATTTAAATTTAACAAGTAAAAAGAAGTTGCCTTTATTTAATCTAGTAATTATACCTTTTTAACTAAAAGTCGTAATTTATTTTCTTCAATAGGGGTTTAAAAAGGATACATGGCGCTACATAACTTGGCATAAAAATAATGTTTAGAATTTTTGTCCATTATGTAATGACGTTTTTCAATTATAACATTTTTATTATTTTGGAAAATTTTGAACTGCTTTTGCTTATATCTCGCAACCAAATTTGTTCACGATTAAAATCAAATTTTAATATCTAACAGATAATTTCATAATTCTCATTTATTTGAATTTTAAAAATAAAACAAGACCAACATGTCTCAAAAACTAGAGCTAAATTGACAATTTCGAAATCAGCGCTACAGAAGTATCCAATATTTGCTGTAACCTTTACTGCACCATGTCAAAATTAGAATTTTGTCGGGCAGTGTAATGTTTTCTTTTCCTTCTGCTCTTAGACAATGTCTGCATTCAAGTTTACACGGACGCCGCATAGTGGTTCAGAAACGTTTTTCATCAACGAAAACTATATATCTTTTGATGTAGTGAACATTTTTGAATGCGATTTTCTTTAATTGAAAATTGATTGAAATTGAAATGATGATGATAAAAATCGATCGATTAGCTGTTGAACTTTTTAGTATATGAGCAAATCCACTTTGGGTTTGGGGTTAACCAATTTCACAAAAAAATGTGTGGGTACATCTTAGCGCTTTTGAATATAAGCTTATAGGTTCTTATACAATATAAATCGGTTTGCGTGCTGCACTTTTAATGAAATCCCTCAGAGTCGGTAACGCTATATTGGTTCAAAATTCTAAAGAATTGTTTATTTATAAAATATTTATTGATAAAGTGGAGTGAATTTTTTTATGGCATAATATTTCAATATATTTCAGTTTAATATCATATAATTAAGTATATAAAGAAAAAATTATTAGTGTAAACAAGTGTCAACTCAAATATTATATTTCATTGTTGATGTATATGTTGATGTTTGGCAAATATTTGTTTCAAAGTCGATCTAAATAATTTGTAAATAAGTTGATATTTAGGGCTGTGATATTTCTGGAAAACATCTTTATCGTTAACACGTAATATGTACTCGATATATATCCATATGTTCGTGTGCAAACTAAAATATATGTATATTATATATAATTACCGTTTTTTTAAGTCTTGATATAGGTGCTAAATTAAGCCCAGCTATTATCGCCATCAAACTGTTGAAATTTCCAATATTAAAACATTCACGTGCAGTCTCAATCCAGTATTCAATAATACGCACTCGTTGCTTTTTCTTAGGGTACTGTGAAAAATCAATAGCTATTAAAAATGAGTAAATACTAGCGTAGTCTTATTTTATATTAACCTATTAACACTCAAGCCCAAAATTATAAAATACAATTTCACGTATTTGACAATAATAACTACACCGTATATAACTATACACAACAAAATGATAAAAAGATTAGCGCAGTTGATGCCATTATGTTTGTATTATTTTTGCTATTATTTTTGTATTTTAAATAAACTTGCAGCACAACTATTATTATATTTAAATATACAATATGTAGAAAGTTCAATGATGGTTGTCACAAGAGTAATGAAAATCAGCTCAGATCAAACATTTTGATATGCCGTATATTTGCAGAAAAAATATTGCCTTATTTTGACACTTGGATAATATAAAAATGTAAATAAAAAAATATTTTTTAATATACAACAGTTAATATTTTCCCCTGCCACAAGTTTTCCGTTTTAAATCTTGTTAAAAATTTCAATTCAAAAACGTATATTTTTAAACATTTTTCTTTATTTTGTGTCATTTACATTGTCTTGTTACAGAATTGAAACGGCCAAATATCAAACCATGACGAACAGATCGACAATAAAACGAGCATATTAAAATTCCAAGTCTCTAGCTCAGCGGGATGTTAGTTTAAAATCAATTAGCTAGTTTTTACCGAAGATACAGACAAGATTATATACACAGAAATACACATTAAATAATAACTTATTAGAACGGATCGTACTTTATCTATTTTTTATATTTTTGTCATTGCTGGTATTTTGGGCCACTCGATTAATTATTTTTGTTTAGGTAAGCCGTATGAATGAATTTAGGTTGTATTCATTATTAATCAATTTAATGATACATCTCCTGATCTCACACATAATTGTACTAGTACTATATTTTTTATCTAATTAGGCTTTTTGTATTACAAATGAATAAATAAATAGCGAGCGAATAAAAACGTTTTAATAAAAAGGACATGATCGTTCTTTGTCTGTTCGCTCTAATTATCCACAATTATTAAGAAAATCCAATGGTGACAATGGCGCGCCACCTCAAATATTACAATTCAATGGAATAAGTGGAAATAAAAATTCGTGTGATTGAAATTTTCAGCATATGACGGAAATGTGTGTCCAGCTTAAGTCTCCAGTCTTTATACAATTTTACTAACCAAGACTCTATAAAGACGAAGGCAATATATAACAATGATACTGTTTTAATTCTAAAAAAAAAACAATCAATTAGAGTCCTCCTATGTCAAAAGAATTATTCTGCGAACTATCTTAATATTTATATGATGGTTAATTGATGTTTACTAAACGTAATCGTAAATTTACCAGTAATATTTATCATATTTGTCGCATGTGGGAAAGACTTTTGCCTCGAAGATGATCTAAGTGATTTGCAAGTAAATTTATGTTGTGATATTTCTGGTAAACATCTTTGATTTCTCAGTGTAGATAATAGCAAAAGCACAACAGGTTGTCTCGTATAGGGATAATGAGCGTTGAAGGGTTAAAATATAATAAAACAAAAACATGAGAACATTAATATTTTAAGTTTTCTAGTCGACCTTAAATATAACTTATGCTTACTTTTACAATTTCGGAAGCAGTGAAGTAACTTAAACGATTGAACCATTGTACATACGATTCTAAGTTGCGAGTTTTTTTAATATCACTTAAAGATGGGTTAATGACTTCTGCTGCACCCATAGCACAAGCACCAGGCGACGAACTGTCAGCATTATCGTACGATGATTGGTTCGCGAATGTGTGTTGATATTCTTTTGCAAAAGCCTGCACAAATTCCTCAGGTCCAATATGCGACAGCCGTTCTAACTCGATGGCGGTTAACTGGTGTGCTAATTGCGCATAACTCGGAACCATATCCATAATACCATGTATATCGTTAATGGACGCTCCAAAGTTGTTCGAAAAATGTCCAGATATATTATACAATGTAAAATTCACGGAATTTGTGTATGTTGCGTTGTCTGTTTGAAGTGCTGCAACATTTTGGGATTTCGGTTGTTGATACGGATATGAAAAAGAATGTGTTATAGGTAAATAAAATTCTGTTAAATTTTTGTGCGAATGCGATGACTCCGCCGTCGTTTTGTATGTGCTTGGATCTTTCGTGAGAGTACTTGTCGGACTGCGCATAAGCGCACTGTTATCACTTGAAAATGTTTTATGTGACGCCGTTTGGGCCTCGGTTGAGCTGATCTGCTCTGCTGATGCCAACGACTGCAGAAATTCTTCATATTTCTTCAGCAATGTCAAACGCTGCACAAGCATTTGAAGTATGAGAGATACTTGCTTGCCAAGATTATTGTCGATGTAGACACACTTCCGTGCTAGTATGCGTACCTGTTGCATAAGACGTTCGTCTCTAAAATCATACGGAAATGTCTTTATCCATTCGTCTAACAAACGTATGCAATTATTCGCAGAGATTTTCGTTGAACGTTGAGCATCGTAGTCCTCATTAGCGACCACACTGCTATTTTGTGTTGTCAATATCCTAGCTTTAATGGAATAGTGTATGCAATTTTTGGTCTTCTTTGCATCGTCAACGACATCATTTGTCAACGACAGCTGTTTTTCCCAATGTTCAGCAATTTTGCTCAGCAATTCGTGGGGCCTAATAAACAGACGAGCGCTTAGCAAAAATGAAAAAATGTATGTACTTTGCGGATAGTAATCACTAGTGGGTACCAAGTGCTTTATAAGTGCCTCCAGAGAGCCCGAAATTAAATTTTCCCCACCATAAACCAATAAATTATTTAAATACAGGCTGTCGACAGTAACATTATCAATTTGTTCCTCATATGGTTTCAGAAACGTCTGCGGCTTTATATACTCATAAATTTTTCCATCCTGTGCTTTTGTTAATTTTTGCTGCTGCGTATTAACCACATCGGAGTTGTCTCGACGATGTGTAACAGTTGATACATTTGTAGCTGATAAATTCACATTTGGGTTTCGGGATGGTGTCAATCTCATATTATTACTCTTGGCAAATGACGCTGTGCTGCTCTTACTGCTATTAGCGCCACTGGACAACGGCAACATTTGGCCAAGTATTGCATTACCATCTACATAGCTCTGTGCCGAAATGTTTGTATGATTCTGCAAAAACAAAAAAAATATAATAAACGTATATTTTTATATATATATATATATTTATATCTATATATCTATCTATCTATCTATATATATATATATATATATATACAGCATCCAAAAGCTGCCTTTTATAAAATTCTGGAAAAATTTACATCAATTCTTGACATTGAACAAAGATCATCCAACTTTGATTTGGAGTGGTAAGAATTTTTCTTCTATTTTTTTCATAACTTTGAAAATCCTTTTTTTTTAGTATATAAATCGCCATAATTTTGGATTGATTTGAGATACATCAATAAAAACTGGTATATACTCATATGTCTTAAATAAAAACCGTGTTACAAAAAATGGGCGGTTATTGTCAACTGCCACGCCTAGCTGCCATATAACATTTATAGTAAACACGATATAACTCTTATATATTATTGAAATTTTGCCCAACATCTAAAATTTTTGTTATAAAATATTGTTTTCCACAAAAAAACCAATATCCCAATAAAAGAGCTTAAAGGACATTTTTGAACTTTTAACGACTATTCTCAATAAAATTATTATTACTCCAAGTGTAAAAAGATATCACATAATTTTTTTTTTATTTAATTTAAAATGTCTTACTGAAATTATGATTTTTTTGATTATAAATTTTTAGTTAACCGTTACAATTTCATGGCTTGCCAAACACGTAAAATGTAGACTTTTTTTTACGATAGTAATTTTAACGGTATAAATTTTTCTAATTTTATGCTAACGAGTTTGGGATAACATGCACAGTGTTGATCGTAAGAAGGGATGATAGGTTAAATGGAGGGGGGAAAGATGGAGTAGTGTCGGTGAATGTTTGTTTTGAACTTGGATTTTAAAAAAAGCATAAAAAGAAACAGGAAAACATATTTTTTTTATATAGAAGATCTTAAGTATAAGGCATGTTTAAATGTCATTTAATAAAATTTTGAGTTCCCAAAATATTTTTTTTTGTTGTACAAAAATTCACATGATATTTTTTGAGAAACATTGTATCCTAATAACAGTCTTTGGTCTAAAATTTGTTTTTTTTTTTCATTAATTTGTGTAGCGGTAAATTGAATTAACAATAAAACACCAGCAACTCCCAAGCACAATTTTTTTTGTTAAAAAATGATTAAATTTTGAATGATATTGTTTTTTTATTTATTGTATTAGTAAAATAAAGTGGGACAAGTTTTGAAAAGTTCATTTGAATAATTTTTAAATTCTTTTAAAGGATCTATTCAATAGAATACCATTTATAAGTCTGAGTTTGATTATGAATGATTTTTTCAAAACGCCAAAATTTCGGACATATATATTAAGGATAATTATAATAAAGTAACAAAAAAACAATGGTGATACAAAATAAAATTAGTAACTAATAAGGAAAATAAAGTGCAAGTTCGAACATTTCAAGTATAAAGGCAGATATTTATTTGCATTGCAGTTCACTGAATTGTTGAAATTTAATTTCGTTGGTTTTATGGATGGAAATTGTACATAATTCTTCTTCTTTTCATGAAGTTTAAGAACATTTACCGATGTATTCTTCATTCTTTATTTAAGGTTATATATATATATATAGATATATATATATATATATATATAGATATATATATATATATATATATATATATATATATCTATCTATATATACATATATATATATATATATATATATACATATATATATATATATATATATATATATATATATATATATATATATATATATATATATATATATATATATATATATATATATATATATATATATATATATATATATATATATATATATATATATATATATATATATATATATATATATAGTAAAAGTATAAAAAGAAAGAAAAACATATTTTATTTTATATAGAAGATCTTAAGTACAGGTCATGTTTAAATGTCATTTCATAAAATTTTGAGTTCCCAAAATAAAAATGTTTTGTTGTACAAAAATTCACATGTTGTTTTTTGAGAAACGATATTTCCAAAAACAACGGTATTTGGTCTAAAATTTGTTCTTATGTTTCATTAATCGAATTAACAACAAAACACCAGCAACTCCAAGCAAAATTTTTACGTCAAAAAATGATTCAAATTTTAATAATATTGGTGTTTTCTTTATTTTATTAGTAAAATATATAGGGGAGCTTGGGGTAAGTCGGGCAAGTTTTGAAAAATTCATTTGAATATTTTTTATATTCTTTTAAAGGATCTATTCAATAGAATACTATTTATAAATCTTTTAACGAATTTTTGACTGATGTTTCAAAACAGCTCAATTTCGGACATAAATCAAAACAATGGTAATGCAAGAAAAAATGTAAAAAAAGTTTCAAATTATTAACATCTCAGTAACTATTTAAGGAAATACGAAAAATGAAGTGCAAGTTCGACAAGTTTAAACATTTCAAGTATAAGGCAGATATTTGTTTACATTAGTGACGAATCAAAATTTCTTGTTCTTGCATTTCTTTGAACGAGAACAAGATCGAGATTTTGCAAAAAAAAGAACAAGTGCAAGACTAAGACTGCAAGAAAAGGATGACTCTTGCGTTTTTTTATGATTTTAATGTATTTATCATGTTTTTAAGGTAATAATGATATACAAAATAATTCATGATATTACTAAATATTGAACAACACGTAACAATGGAAAGCGTGCAAAATATTTATGAACGTGAACATTAATGAAGATGTGTGTTTTTTTTTTGTTTTTGTCAATTCTAAAGAATATAAGCATCTTAAAAATAAGGCCTGTGAAACACTTTTGAAGCGGTAAATAGCTTTAAAAGTGCTTCAAAAGTCGCTTCAAAAAGATAAAACAGACAAAACAATGTTTTTCTCTTTCTTCGCTACGCTAGTTCGTACATCGATTGTGCATATGCACTGTGCTATGCACATTTTTTTATTTTTATTTTACTTTTATATATAGTTTTTTTGTTAATTGTAAAATCATAAAGTAATAAAAAATAATATATGAACATTTAACAGTGTGATATATTTAGCTGATATATTGCTTTTTGTATTTTTCTTTTTTCACAAATCCGCTGATTCGTTTGAAAGTGCAACAACAACAAAAATGCGTATAAAGCAGCATCCAAGCTTTTGATAGAATTTTTGGCGGGAAATTTTTTGTACCACAAAGAGAACTCGTTGTTGTTGCCAACTAGAGAGCCATGCGTCTGTCTGTGTCATGCGTCTCTCCGTTGTCATGCGTCTGTCTGTTTGTCATGCGTCTGTTTGTTGCCATGCGATGATACAGGATAGCAACGAAGAGTTGTCGTTGTGAAAGTGTGTGTATAAGAATCGTTATATTGTCTTCTTTCTGTTAGTATTCGCTTTGTAGCGTTTGAGTTTGTGTTCGCATGGTGTTCGCAAAGAAAAATGTTACTATGCAAGATATTATTTGAGTTTTATTTACATACGGATTTTTTAATCTGTGACGAAAACAGAAAAATGCCTATACGAAATAATCCTTATATTTATTGTATATGTATATCGTATAATGTATATCGTCGTTGTAGAACGAAAAGTCACCAAACACATTTTTAAGAAAAACTTAATTTTCGAGTTTGTTGATTAATATTATAAAAAGTAATTGATGCATTTTTAAAGGTGAAATATCAACAAATAGATTTACATTTTCTTATCAATTGACAGATACATAAAGAAGTTTGTAAAAAATATTTATCATTTTGAAAATGTATTTGGTGACTTATCGTTCATTTTATTATGGCCTTGAGATTTTGAATTGTCTCGTCAACATCACTTGATTTATACAATTATTTTTTATTAGTTAATTCTTGTTAAAATATAATTCAAATTTTTATGTTATTGGTTTTTTTCTGTTGTTAGTAAACTGTTGAAGAAATTGAAAATAAGTACAATTATTGTTCAAATTCTATTCGTTTTCATAATTAATATGCAGTTTAAGATACTTGTCTTCGATCTTTTATTTAAAAGATTAAGATTACCATTTCTTGTCTTGCTCTTGCAAATGATCATCACTAGTTTACATATATTGCAGTTCACAGAATTGTTGAAATTTAATTTCTTTGGCTTTTATGGATGAAAATTGTACAAAATTCTTCTTCTTTGCAATTCAGATCATATCTCAGGTGAAGTCAAAATGTTGCTTTTCATTGGTTTGTGGTCACGAAATTTTAAATTAAATTTTTTTCTTGGCGTAATCAATAAAATAATTCAAATAACACAATATTTTTACTAAAATAACAACAAACATTGTTTAAATTACGTTTCCCACTTTACCCCAGTATCATAATTTGAACATAATTTAGCACCATATAAAAAATTTAAAATTATTTGAAAAATATGGAAATAAAGAAAATTTATACAAAAACCGAAATCAAAACCGAAACCGAAATCGAAACCGTTATTCGTTTAGGTTTCAATCCTTGATATATACATATATGTATATATATGTACATATATATATATATATATATATATATATATATATATATATATATATATATATATATATATATATATATATATATAACTATTTAAGGAAATACGAAAAATGAAGTGCAAGTTCGACAAGTTTAAACATTTCAAGTATAAGGCAGATATTTGTTTACATTAGTGATGAATCAAAATTTCTTGTTCTTGCTTTTTTTTTGAACGAGAACAAGATCGAGATTTTGCAAAAAAAAAGAACAAGTGCAAGACTAAGACTGCAAGAAAAGGATGACTCTTGCGTTTTTTTATGATTTTAATGTATTTATCATGTTTTTAAGGTAATAATGATATACAAAATAATTCATGATATTACTAAATATTGAACAACACGTAACAATGGAAAGCGTGCAAAATATTTATGAACGTGAACATTAATGAAGATGTGTGTTTTTTTTTTGTTTTTGTCAATTCTAAAGAATATAAGCATCTTAAAAATAAGGCCTGTGAAACACTTTTGAAGCGGTAAATAGCTTTAAAAGTGCTTCAAAAGTCGCTTCAAAAAGATAAAACAGACAAAACAATGTTTTTCTCTTTCTTCGCTACGCTAGTTCGTACATCGATTGTGCATATGCACTGTGCTATGCACATTTTTTTATTTTTATTTTACTTTTATATATAGTTTTTTTGTTAATTGTAAAATCATGAAGTAATAAAAAATAATATATGAACATTTAACAGTGTGATATATTTAGCTGATATATTGCTTTTTGTGTTTTTCTTTTTTCACAAATCCGCTGATTCGTTTGAAAGTGCAACAACAACAAAAATGCGTATAAAGCAGCATCCAAGCTTTTGATAGAATTTTTGGCGGGAAATTTTTTGTACCACAAAGAGAACTCGTTGTTGTTGCCAACTAGAGAGCTGTACTAGATACATACATGTAGTGTGGTGCCATGCGTCTGTCCGTTGCCATGCGTCTGTCTGTGTCATGCGTCTCTCCGTTGTCATGCGTCTGTCTGTTTGTCATGCGTCTGTTTGTTGCCATGCGATGATACAGGATAGCAACGAAGAGTTGTCGTTGTGAAAGTGTGTGTATAAGAATCGTTATATTGTCTTCTTTCTGTTAGTATTCGCTTTGTAGCGTTTGAGTTTGTGTTCGCATGGTGTTCGCAAAGAAAAATGTTACTATGCAAGATATTATTTGAGTTCTATTTACATACGGATTTTTTAATCTGTGACGAAAACAGAAATATGCCTATACGAAATAATCCTTATATTTATTGTATATGTATATCGTATAATGTATATCGTCGTTGTAGAACGAAAAGTCACCAAACACATTTTTAAGAAAAACTTAATTTTCGAGTTTGTTGATTAATATTATAAAAAGTAATTGATGCATTTTTAAAGGTGAAATATCAACAAATAGATTTACATTTTCTTATCAATTGACAGATACATAAAGAAGTTTGTAAAAAATATTTAGCATTTTGAAAATGTATTTGGTGACTTATCGTTCATTTTATTATGGCCTTGAGATTTTGAATTGTCTCGTCAACATCACTTGATTTATACAATTATTTTTTATTAGTTAATTCTTGTTAAAATATAATTCAAATTTTTATGTTATTGGTTTTTTTTTTTGTTGTTAGTAAACTGTTGAAGAAATTGAAAATAAGTACAATTATTGTTCAAATTCTATTCGTTTTCATAATTAATATGCAGTTTAAGATACTTGTCTTCGATCTTTTATTTAAAAGATTAAGATTACCATTTCTTGTCTTGCTCTTGCAAATGATCATCACTAGTTTACATATATTGCAGTTCACAGAATTGTTGAAATTTAATTTCTTTGGCTTTTATGGATGAAAATTGTACAAAATTCTTCTTCTTTGCAATTCAGATCATATCTCAGGTGAAGTCAAAATGTTGCTTTTCATTGGTTTGTGGTCACGAAATTTTAAATTAAATTTTTTTCTTGGCGTAATCAATAAAATAATTCAAATAACACAATATTTTTACTAAAATAACAACAAACATTGTTTAAATTACGTTTCCCACTTTACCCCAGTATCATAATTTGAACATAATTTAGCACCATATAAAAAATTTAAAATTATTTGAAAAATATGGAAATAAAGAAAATTTATACAAAAACCGAAATCAAAACCGAAACCGAAATCGAAACCGTTATTCGTTTAGGTTTCAATCCTTGATATATACATATATGTATATATATGTATATATATGTACATATGTACATATATATATATATATATATATATATATATATATATATATATATATATATATATATATATATATATATATATATATAACTATTTAAGGAAATACGAAAAATGAAGTGCAAGTTCGACAAGTTTAAACATTTCAAGTATAAGGCAGATATTTGTTTACATTAGTGATGAATCAAAATTTCTTGTTCTTGCTTTTTTTTTGAACGAGAACAAGATCGAGATTTTGCAAAAAAAAAGAACAAGTGCAAGACTAAGACTGCAAGAAAAGGATGACTCTTGCGTTTTTTTATGATTTTAATGTATTTATCATGTTTTTAAGGTAATAATGATATACAAAATAATTCATGATATTACTAAATATTGAACAACACGTAACAATGGAAAGCGTGCAAAATATTTATGAACGTGAACATTAATGAAGATGTGTGTTTTTTTTTTGTTTTTGTCAATTCTAAAGAATATAAGCATCTTAAAAATAAGGCCTGTGAAACACTTTTGAAGCGGTAAATAGCTTTAAAAGTGCTTCAAAAGTCGCTTCAAAAAGATAAAACAGACAAAACAATGTTTTTCTCTTTCTTCGCTACGCTAGTTCGTACATCGATTGTGCATATGCACTGTGCTATGCACATTTTTTTATTTTTATTTTACTTTTATATATAGTTTTTTTGTTAATTGTAAAATCATGAAGTAATAAAAAATAATATATGAACATTTAACAGTGTGATATATTTAGCTGATATATTGCTTTTTGTGTTTTTCTTTTTTCACAAATCCGCTGATTCGTTTGAAAGTGCAACAACAACAAAAATGCGTATAAAGCAGCATCCAAGCTTTTGATAGAATTTTTGGCGGGAAATTTTTTGTACCACAAAGAGAACTCGTTGTTGTTGCCAACTAGAGAGCTGTACTAGATACATACATGTAGTGTGGTGCCATGCGTCTGTCCGTTGCCATGCGTCTGTCTGTGTCATGCGTCTCTCCGTTGTCATGCGTCTGTCTGTTTGTCATGCGTCTGTTTGTTGCCATGCGATGATACAGGATAGCAACGAAGAGTTGTCGTTGTGAAAGTGTGTGTATAAGAATCGTTATATTGTCTTCTTTCTGTTAGTATTCGCTTTGTAGCGTTTGAGTTTGTGTTCGCATGGTGTTCGCAAAGAAAAATGTTACTATGCAAGATATTATTTGAGTTCTATTTACATACGGATTTTTTAATCTGTGACGAAAACAGAAATATGCCTATACGAAATAATCCTTATATTTATTGTATATGTATATCGTATAATGTATATCGTCGTTGTAGAACGAAAAGTCACCAAACACATTTTTAAGAAAAACTTAATTTTCGAGTTTGTTGATTAATATTATAAAAAGTAATTGATGCATTTTTAAAGGTGAAATATCAACAAATAGATTTACATTTTCTTATCAATTGACAGATACATAAAGAAGTTTGTAAAAAATATTTATCATTTTGAAAATGTATTTGGTGACTTATCGTTCATTTTATTATGGCCTTGAGATTTTGAATTGTCTCGTCAACATCACTTGATTTATACAATTATTTTTTATTAGTTAATTCTTGTTAAAATATAATTCAAATTTTTATGTTATTGGTTTTTTTCTGTTGTTAGTAAACTGTTGAAGAAATTGAAAATAAGTACAATTATTGTTCAAATTCTATTCGTTTTCATAATTAATATGCAGTTTAAGATACTTGTCTTCGATCTTTTATTTAAAAGATTAAGATTACCATTTCTTGTCTTGCTCTTGCAAATGATCATCACTAGTTTACATATATTGCAGTTCACAGAATTGTTGAAATTTAATTTCTTTGGCTTTTATGGATGAAAATTGTACAAAATTCTTCTTCTTTGCAATTCAGATCATATCTCAGGTGAAGTCAAAATGTTGCTTTTCATTGGTTTGTGGTCACGAAATTTTAAATTAAATTTTTTTCTTGGCGTAATCAATAAAATAATTCAAATAACACAATATTTTTACTAAAATAACAACAAACATTGTTTAAATTACGTTTCCCACTTTACCCCAGTATCATAATTTGAACATAATTTAGCACCATATAAAAAATTTAAAATTATTTGAAAAATATGGAAATAAAGAAAATTTATACAAAAACCGAAATCAAAACCGAAACCGAAATCGAAACCGTTATTCGTTTAGGTTTCAATCCTTGATATATACATATATGTATATATATGTACATATATATATATATATATATATATATATATATATATATATATATATATATATATATATATATATATATATATATATATATATATATATATATATATATATAACTATTTAAGGAAATACGAAAAATGAAGTGCAAGTTCGACAAGTTTAAACATTTCAAGTATAAGGCAGATATTTGTTTACATTAGTGATGAATCAAAATTTCTTGTTCTTGCTTTTTTTTTGAACGAGAACAAGATCGAGATTTTGCAAAAAAAAAGAACAAGTGCAAGACTAAGACTGCAAGAAAAGGATGACTCTTGCGTTTTTTTATGATTTTAATGTATTTATCATGTTTTTAAGGTAATAATGATATACAAAATAATTCATGATATTACTAAATATTGAACAACACGTAACAATGGAAAGCGTGCAAAATATTTATGAACGTGAACATTAATGAAGATGTGTGTTTTTTTTTTGTTTTTGTCAATTCTAAAGAATATAAGCATCTTAAAAATAAGGCCTGTGAAACACTTTTGAAGCGGTAAATAGCTTTAAAAGTGCTTCAAAAGTCGCTTCAAAAAGATAAAACAGACAAAACAATGTTTTTCTCTTTCTTCGCTACGCTAGTTCGTACATCGATTGTGCATATGCACTGTGCTATGCACATTTTTTTATTTTTATTTTACTTTTATATATAGTTTTTTTGTTAATTGTAAAATCATGAAGTAATAAAAAATAATATATGAACATTTAACAGTGTGATATATTTAGCTGATATATTGCTTTTTGTGTTTTTCTTTTTTCACAAATCCGCTGATTCGTTTGAAAGTGCAACAACAACAAAAATGCGTATAAAGCAGCATCCAAGCTTTTGATAGAATTTTTGGCGGGAAATTTTTTGTACCACAAAGAGAACTCGTTGTTGTTGCCAACTAGAGAGCTGTACTAGATACATACATGTAGTGTGGTGCCATGCGTCTGTCCGTTGCCATGCGTCTGTCTGTGTCATGCGTCTCTCCGTTGTCATGCGTCTGTCTGTTTGTCATGCGTCTGTTTGTTGCCATGCGATGATACAGGATAGCAACGAAGAGTTGTCGTTGTGAAAGTGTGTGTATAAGAATCGTTATATTGTCTTCTTTCTGTTAGTATTCGCTTTGTAGCGTTTGAGTTTGTGTTCGCATGGTGTTCGCAAAGAAAAATGTTACTATGCAAGATATTATTTGAGTTCTATTTACATACGGATTTTTTAATCTGTGACGAAAACAGAAATATGCCTATACGAAATAATCCTTATATTTATTGTATATGTATATCGTATAATGTATATCGTCGTTGTAGAACGAAAAGTCACCAAACACATTTTTAAGAAAAACTTAATTTTCGAGTTTGTTGATTAATATTATAAAAAGTAATTGATGCATTTTTAAAGGTGAAATATCAACAAATAGATTTACATTTTCTTATCAATTGACAGATACATAAAGAAGTTTGTAAAAAATATTTAGCATTTTGAAAATGTATTTGGTGACTTATCGTTCATTTTATTATGGCCTTGAGATTTTGAATTGTCTCGTCAACATCACTTGATTTATACAATTATTTTTTATTAGTTAATTCTTGTTAAAATATAATTCAAATTTTTATGTTATTGGTTTTTTTTTTTTGTTGTTAGTAAACTGTTGAAGAAATTGAAAATAAGTACAATTATTACAATTATTGTTCAAATTCTATTCGTTTTCATAATTAATATGCAGTTTAAGATACTTGTCTTCGATCTTTTATTTAAAAGATTAAGATTACCATTTCTTGTCTTGCTCTTGCAAATGATCATCACTAGTTTACATATATTGCAGTTCACAGAATTGTTGAAATTTAATTTCTTTGGCTTTTATGGATGAAAATTGTACAAAATTCTTCTTCTTTGCAATTCAGATCATATCTCAGGTGAAGTCAAAATGTTGCTTTTCATTGGTTTGTGGTCACGAAAGTTTAAATTAAATTTTTTTCTTGGCGTAATCAATAAAATAATTCAAATAACACAATATTTTTACTAAAATATCAACAAACATTGTTTAAATAACGTTTCCCACTTTACCCCAGTATCATAATTTGAACATAATTTAGCACCATATAAAAAATTTAAAATTATTTGAAAAATATGGAAATAAAGAAAATTTATACAAAAACCGAAATCAAAACCGAAACCGTAACATGGAACCGGTATACCGAAACCGTTTCGTTATAAAAACTTAAAACCGAAACCGTAACCGTTGCCTATGAAAAGCTCTCACCCGCCGTTCGGATTCGGCAATAAACTGTAGGTCCCACCACTTTGAGTACAAATATAACACGCACAGCTCAAAATGGTGAGAGGGCTCGGCCTAAGTTCTTATAGAACTGTAGTGCCAAACTATTATTATTATTATATATATTTATATATATATATATATATTTATATATATATATATATATATATATATATTTATATAAATATATATATTTATATATATATATATATATATATATATATATATATATATATATATATATATATATATATATATATATTTATATAAATATAAATATTTATTTATATATATATATATATATATATATATATATATATATATATATATATATATTTATATATATATATATATATATATTTATATATATATATATATATATATATATATATTTATATATATATATATATATATATATATATATATATATATATATATATATATATATTTATATATATATATATATATATATATATATATATATATATATATATATATATATATATTTATATATATATATATATATATATATATATTTATATATATATATATATATATATATATATTTACATATATATATATATATATATATATATATATATAAATATATATATATATATATATATATATAAATATATATATATATATATATATAAATATATATATATAAATATAAATATATATATATAAATATATATATATATAAATATATATATATATATATATATATATATATATATATATATGTAAATATATATATATATATATATATATATATATATAAATATATATATATATATATATATATATATATATATATATATATATATATATATATATATATATATATATATATATATATATAAATATATATATATATATATATTTATATATATATATATATATATATATATTTATATACATATATATATTTATATATATATATATATATATTTATATATATATATATATATATATATATTTATATATATATATATATATATATAAATATATATATATAAATATAAATATATATATATAAATATATATATATATAAATATATATATATAAATATATATATATATATAAATATATATATATAAATATATATATATATATATATATATATA
>OX638135.1:43508844-43549856 GCA_951804985.1 Dryomyza anilis
TACATATACATATACATATACATATACATATACATATACATATACATATACATATACATATACATATACATATACATATACATATACATATACATATACATATACATATACATATACATATACATATACATATACATATACATATACATATACATATACATATACATATACATATACATATACATATACATATACATATACATATACATATACATATACATATACATATACATATACATATACATATACATATACATATACATATACATATACATATACATATACATATACATATACATATACATATACATATACATATACATATACATATACATATACATATACATATACATATACATATACATATACATATACATATACATATACATATACATATACATATACATATACATATACATATACATATACATATACATATACATATACATATACATATACATATACTATATACATATACATATACATATACATATACATATACATATACATATACATATACATATACATATACATATACATATACATATACATATACATATACATATACATATACATATACATATACATATACATATACATATACATATACATATACATATACATATACATATACATATACATATACATATACATATACATATACATATACATATACATATACATATACATATACATATACATATACATATACATATACATATACATATACATATACATATACATATACATATACATATACATATACATATACATATACATATACATATACATATACATATACATATACATATACATATACATATACATATACATATACATATACATATACATATACATATACATATACATATACATATACATATACATATACATATACATATACATATACATATACATATACATATACATATACATATACATATACATATACATATACATATACATATACATATACATATACATATACATATACATATACATATACATATACATATACATATACATATACATATACATATACATATACATATACATATACATATACATATACATATACATATACATATACATATACATATACATATACATATACATATACATATACATATACATATACATATACATATACATATACATATACATATACATATACATATACATATACATATACATATACATATACATATACATATACATATACATATACATATACATATACATATACATATACATATACATATACATATACATATACATATACATATACATATACATATACATATACATATACATATACATATACATATACATATACATATACATATACATATACATATACATATACATATACATATACATATACATATACATATACATATACATATACATATACATATACATATACATATACATATACATATACATATACATATACATATACATATACATATACATATACATATACATATACATATACATATACATATACATATACATATACATATACATATACATATACATATACATATACATATACATATACATATACATATACATATACATATACATATACATATACATATACATATACATATACATATACATATACATATACATATACATATACATATACATATACATATACATATACATATACATATACATATACATATACATATACATATACATATACATATACATATACATATACATATACATATACATATACATATACATATACATATACATATACATATACATATACATATACATATACATATACATATACATATACATATACATATACATATACATATACATATACATATACATATACATATACATATACATATACATATACATATACATATACATATACATATACATATACATATACATATACATATACATATACATATACATATACATATACATATACATATACATATACATATACATATACATATACATATACATATACATATACATATACATATACATATACATATACATATACATATACATATACATATACATATACATATACATATACATATACATATACATATACATATACATATACGATTCGATTCGAAATTGGTTCATCATTGATGACCGTGTCGTCAATGATTTTATTTCCTGCTGGGAACAAAAGTAAAACCCCTATTTGCTATTTATATCAGAAGTCAGTCCAATGACACATCCAGAAAAACGGACGTCGCGCCATAACTCTCCTGATATTTCGTCGAAATAAGACACTCTTTTTTCACGTATTGATGTTTTAGAAATCGTTTATACCGAAATACATAAAAGAAAACTTGTCGACGGCACAACATTTTTGGTTTCTAAAACCTTTGCTGTTACACTCAAAGAACGAATCATTTGGGGAAACCGTCTTTTTTTGCCAACCGATTTAATTAGTTCTGTCAACATTCGACTGATTCAGTTGTTGCAATTGACACAACCAATTTGTTTAGTAATTATAAGAAATCGGCCATTTTACATAACCCTAGCGCTCCAACGTGTTGCAAACACGAAGTCAGCATCACAACAGCGTACCCGAGATCGGAAATGGCCGATGACTTGATGTGCTGCTGACTTCGTGCTTGCAACAATCTGTGAATAATCTGAAGCGTGTGCGACTGATGTTGTCTGCTTTGGCATTGCTTTTATACAAGACAATTGATTTCGCAGTTGAATCAAATAAATATTGGATGCTACAACCTTATGTAACTAACTATCTGTTATTTCAACTAAATATTGGTTATGTCTCATTTTGAATTTAGTTGCCGTAGCTATGGAAATAAGAAAGTTGAAAATTGAAAAAAAGTTTGTTTCCCCAATCAATGTTGTAGTTGCTTCAACTAATAGTTGGTTACGCTTCATACTATTGTTTACCATAAATTAATTTCAGTTGAGGCTGACTACATTTGGTAGATGCAAATGAATATTGGATGAATCTACGGAACGCCAAGCTAATATTTTTTTGTGTGTAATGAACCTGTTTTTAGCATTAAAGCTATTTCAGGTGTCACCGAATTTTATAATCAAGGATTGAAACCTAAACGAATACAGGTTTCGATTTCGGTTTCGGTTTTTTCTGCGTTTCGGTTTCGGTTACGGTTTTAAGTTTTTATAACGAAACGGTTTCGGTATACCGGTTCCATGTTACGGTTTCGGTTTTGATTTCGGTTTTTGTATAAATTTTATTTTTTCCATATTTTTCAAATAATTTAACATTGTTTATATGGTGCTAAGTTATGTTCAAATTATGATTTTGGGGTAAAGTGGGAACGTAATTTAAACAATGTTTTTTGTTATTTTAGTTAAAATATTGTGTTATATTAATTATTTAATTGATTACGCCAAGAAAAAATTTTAATTTAAAATTTCGTAACCACAAACCAATGAAAAGCAATTTTTTGACATAACCTGAGATATGATCTGAATTGCAAAGAAGAATAATTTTGTACAATTTCCATCCATAAAAGCCAAAGAAATTAAATTTCAATAATTCAGTGAACTGCAATATATGTAAAATAGTGTTGATCATATGCAAGTGCATGTCAAGAAATGGTAATCTTGTTCTTAAACGCTGAGTCTTGCTCTTGCATAGGTACATATAATCTTGTTCTTGCAATACCTTTTTTGCTCTTGCTTGCAAGAATCTTGCAAAATTTTACTTTTTAAATTTTAAATAAAAGATCGAAGACAAATATCTTAAACTGCATATTAATTATGAAAACGAATAGATTTTGAACACTAATTGTATTTAAGTTACTCATTTTCCATATTTTCAATTTCTTCAACAAAAAAGAAATTATTTTACTAACAAAAAAAATTTGAATTATATTTTAACAAGAATTAATTAATAAAATATAATTGTATAAATCAAGTGATGTTGACAAGACAACATCACTTGATGTTGTCTTGTCAACATCATTTTATTATCTCAAGGCCATAATAAAATGAACATAATATGTTCAATGTATATTATACATTCATAATAAATATAAGGAATATTTCGTATAGGCATATTTCTGTTTTCGTCAGAGATTAAAAAAATCCGTATGCTACACGCACCGTATGTGAAGAGAACACAAATAATATCTTGCAGGGTAACATTTTTTTTTGCGAACACAAACTCAAACGTTACAAAGCGAACACTAACAGAAAGAAGAGAATACAACAATAACGAATTACGATTCGTATATACACACTTTCACAACGACAACTCTTTGTTGTTATCCGGTATCATCGCATGGCAACAAACAGACGCATGACAACAGACAGACTCATAACAACGGACAGACGCATGACAGCAGATAGTCGCATGACACCACACTTCATGTATGTATCTAGTACAGCTATCTAGTTGGCAACAACAACGAGTTTTCTTCGTGGTACAAAAAATTTCCTGCCAAAAATTCTATCAAATGCGTGGATGTTGCTTTATTGTCATGCTGATTTATTTTCATTTCTGTTGTTTTTGCGCTTTCAAACGAATCAGCGGATTTGTGAAAAAAAGAAAAACACAAAAAGCAATATATAAGCTAAATGAGGTACACTGTGAAAATGTTCATATATTATTATTTTTTGTTTGTTTTATAAGTTGAATGAAATAATGCACATAGAACTTGACTTAAGTAAACTTCATGATTTTACAATTAACAAAAAAACTATGTGTAAAAGTAAAACTAAAATAATAATGTGCATAGCTCAGTGCATATGCACAATCGATGTACGAACTAGCGTAGCAAAGAAAAACGAAAAAAACATTGTTTTGTCTATTTTATCTTATTGAAGCGACTTTTGAAGCACTTTTGAAGCTATTTGCCGCTACAAAAGTGCTTCACAGACCTTATTTTTAAGATGCTTATATTCTTTAGGAACTCAAAATTTTATTAAATGACATTTTACTTAAGATCTTCTATTATAAAATAAAATATGTTTATCTGTTTCTATTTACAGGTACTTTTTTAAAAACCGTTCTAAACCGGTATAAAACCGAAACCGTTTATATCGGTTTTGGATATCGGTTTATTACTGATTTTCGTATAACGGTTTCGGTTACGGTTCCGGTTTTAAAAATGAAACGGTTTTAAACGGACATCGGCTTCGGTTTCGTTATGTAATATAAACAAAGTCAAAGACAAAGTTCATAATATAAACAAAGTCAACAGTTTTGAAATATTTTTCAAAAATTCTTCACATAAATAAAATTATTAAAATTATTAAAATAAAATTATAAATTTTACTAGAATATATTCTTATTTACAGTGTTTTATGTTTTGGATTAAATAACGAAATAAATTAAGATTCAGAATTTGACCCCAGATGTGCCTACATGCAGATGTGCCTACATGCAGATGTGCCTACATCTAATATAATACATATAATAAATCTCTTTGTTGGTTTGTCCTTTTGTTTGTTTGCTCTGCTTCTCCGTCTAAACGGCTGATCCGATTTCCTTGAAAATTTTACCACAGAAGCGGTATGGTCTGGAAGGAATGATAGGGTATATATGGGCGGGATTGGACAAAGGGGAGTGGCACCTACGGTACAGCCTAAACATTCAAAACGATATTACTTGGCACTTACAGCAGCTACAAACATGAAACAAAAAACTCAAATACAAAAAATATTTAAAACCAAAAACACAAAAGCAAAAGCACAAAATAAAATCAAAAATACAGAAACAAAAGCAATAACATAAAACTAAAAGCCAAACTAAAGAAAAAACAAAGAAAAAGAATAACAAAAAAAATCAAAAGCGAAAGCAAATTTTTCTTTTTGACATTGTTTTTACCACATTTTTTTTTTGAAAAATGATGATTTGGCCATTGCATTGTTTTTGTCGTCCCAAAAAAAGTTTTTTACAATTTTTTTTTTTTTGAAATTTTTCAAACATTGTTTTTTTTGTCCAATCATTTTTTTTTTGTAAAATGGTTATTTCGACCATTGCGTTCTTTTTGGCGTCCAACATTTTTTTAACCAAACGAAGTTCACTACATTAAAACTGACCACACTTAAACTCACCACAATGAAACTCACCACACCAAAAGGCACCACACTAAAATTCACCTCACTAAAATTCATCACACTAAAATTCACCACACTAAAATTCACCACAATGAAACTCACCACACCAAAATGCACCACACTAAAATTCACCACACTAAAACTCACCACACCCAAATTCAAAACACTAAAACTCACCATAATAAAATTCACCACACTAAAACACACCACAATGAAATTCACCACACCAAAATTCACCAAACTAAAATTTACCATACTAAAATTCACCACACTAAAATTCACCACACTAAAACTCACCACACTAAAATTCACCACACTAAAATTTACCACACTAAAACTCACCACTTTAAAACTCACCACAGTAAAATACACTACACTTAAACTCACCACACAAAAATTCTTCACACTAAAACTCACAACACTCATATCACCACACTACAACTCACCACACTAAAACTTTTACTGGGAAAAAACTCTACGGGGAAAAATTCTACGGAAAAGAATTTAACCGAAAACAATTCTATCTGAATAATTTTCCTGAGAAGAATTCTACGGGGAAGATTTCTACTGGGAAGAATTCTACGGGGAAGCACCGTCTGAGAAAGAATTGTCTATGAGAAAAGTTGTTTTAGCGGAGAATTTTTTGTTTTGGTTACCATTTTTATATAGTCAATAAAAAAACCTGCACATCGAAGCACGGGTCCCTGATATAAATAATAAAAATATGTTTTTGTATTAATAAAATTGCTCCATATCCTTGCATCACAAAATCTTTGCACGAGTCGTGCACCTTAATATAATAAATTTGTTTGTACGTTTGTTCCGCTTCTCCGTCTAAACGGCTGATCCGATTTTCTTGAAATTTTACCACAGATGCGGTATGGTCTGGAAGGAATGATAGGCTATATATGGACGGGATTGGACAAAGAGGCGTGGCACCTCCCATACAACCTAAACTTTCAAAACGATATAACTTTCACCAGCTACGAACATGAAACAAAAAACTCAAATACAAAAAATAAAATAAAAGCAAAAACACAAAAGTAAAAGCACAAAACAAAAGCAAAAATACAAAAACAAAAGCAATAACATAAAACAAAAATCCAGACTAAAGGAAAAACAAAAAAATTAAAGAAAAGAAAACAAAAAAAAAATCAAAAACAAAAACATTTTTTTCGACATTGTTTTTTTTTTTTTTTTGGAAAATGGTGGTTTTGGGTGGTTTACACAAAATTCTTCCGGGAACAATTCTACCGGGATGAATTCTACGGGAAGAATTCTACGAGAAAGCGTTCTATGGGGAAGAATTTTACGGGGAATATTTCTACTGAGTTGAATTCTACGGAGAAATGTTCTACGGGGAAGAATTCTAAGGGGAAGCGCAGTTTTTGTCGTCCAAAAAATTTGTTAACAATTTTTTTTCCAAATTTTTTGAACATTGCTGTTTTTGTCGATTATTTTGTTTTTATACCCTACACTAAGAGTGAAAGGGTATATTCAGTTTGGTACGCCGTTTGTAACACCCAGAAGAAAGCATCTCCGGTATGGAAAAGTATATATATTCTTGATCAGCATGACCTCCTGAGTCGATTTAGCGATGTCCGTCTGTCCGTCTGTCTGTCCGTCTGTCTGTCTGTCTGTCTGTCTGTCTGTCTGTCCGTCTGTCTGTCTGTCTGTCTGTCTGTCTGTCTGTCTGTCTGTCCGTCTGTCTGTTGAAATCCCTAAGACTTTTAAAATTGAAGAGCTAGATAAATGAAACTTATAACTTAGATTACTAATATACCTACGCTGTATGTGCGAGATCGGTCCATGGTGACCTATGATCCGACCACTTATGTTCAAATACCACATATAAAATGTACATATAAAGATCAATTTTTATGTATACGTGGTTAGGTAAACTTTGTTGGTCAAATATATATTGACATCATGCTCAAATACATGATAATAATGTTTTCCGGCGAAAAGACTTGTGGTTCACAAAAAAAAAAATCGAAATTCGGTACACCTACCCATTTGTAAATATGGGTATCAAATGAATGGAAATTCTTCAGCGATTGAATGTTTGTAGTTATTTTCAGGATTCGTATACCCTAGTGACCTATATATCACTTTGAATGGTAACCACACATATGTGTAGGGTATTTATAGTCGGCTTAGACCGACTATAATTTTGATAATCCTAACTATCATAATTACACCTACTTTAAAATTTCCCATGTGATCTAACCTTCCCAACTGGTTTTTTTTCAAATGGTGATTTCGACCATTACGTTCTTTTTGTCCTTCATTTTTTCCAAAATTTTCGAACATTGTTGTTTTTGTCGACTGATTTTTTTTGTAAAATGGTGATTTTGACCATTGCGTTCTTAATGTCGTCCAAAATATTTTTTTAATAAACGTTTTTTTTTCGAAATTTTTCGAACATTGTTGTTTTGGTCGAATATATATATTTTTAAATTCCGAATATACGTCAAAACTGCTAAACCGAATTGAATAAAATTTTGGCACAATTTGTTTGTTGCGCCTGGGCAGAGTATATGCTATATCTCTGTAAGATTGGTTGACTGGGCGTGGCACATCCCATATAACCCAAAAATTAAAAACAACATTATATCAGCAATTGGGATAGCAAATTTAATAAAACGTGTATGTCAACATTACGTGTATGTCAACAGTTATTATATTGATATCAATATAATTCACACCAGGTTAACAACCACCCAAAATTCTTCCGGGAACAATTCTACCGGGATGAATTCTACGGGAAGAATTTTACCGGGAAGAATTCTACGGGAAAGCGTTCTATGGGGAAGAATTCTAAGGGGAAGCGCAGTCTGAGAAAGAATTGTCTTTGAGAAAAGTTACTTTAGCGGAGAATTGTTATTTTGTTATTACATTTACAAAACCAATAACAAAAGTTCCACAGCGATGCACGGGACCCTGATATAAATGATAAAAATGTTTTTTATATTAATCGCTCCATATCCTTGCATTCACAAAATCTTGGCACGAGTCGTGCACAGGTCCAGCTATGAATAATATAGCACGTTGACATCGAACACAAAATTTCAGTTTTACTCGTAAATGCTACCCCTAGACGTATGTTGTATGCATTTCACAACGCATACCTTTAGGGGCATGTGACGTGAATGTTAATTTTCATCAATGACGTCATTAATAACATGACATGACGAATTTTCACAATGTCATTGATATATGTATATATGACATATGGTGTATGCTTCAGTGTTTTAAATACAAATTTTAGTGAAAAACATTTTTTATTCTTTATAAACTGCAATTTTGTGTAGTTTATAAACATATACAATAACAATTCTGTGCATTATTTTTTGACATTATTTATACAAACTTTACTATTCTTTTGACATTTTACCTTCATAAAACGACTGCATTGTTTAAGAACTATCGCTGTGCTTCTTAAACTGTTATCTTTATATATATATTTATTTAAACCATTGCATACTTTTTGGGTCATCTAGATTTAATAACTATTTATAAAATGATTAGCTCTATTCTAAATTGCAATGAACAAAGTGAGACTTTGCAATTTGTTAATTGCTGGTTATGCGACAACTTTGCTCATGCCAAGTGCGCAGGGTTATCTGGTCGCATAATTGACATTTTAAACGATAACAAAGGCTTACGTTGGTCATTTAGTAAATGTAGACCGGCAGACATCGATTTGTATAATATTTTAAAGCAAACTAGGAAAGGATTTAGTGAAATTAGCAGGGAACTGTCTTCTCCAACGGCTAAATTCCAGCCTTATGAATCAATTTTCAATGATTTTAAATGCATGGATGAACCGTCATCCGCTCCGAAAAGGAAGAGGACATTGAGAAATAAACAAAAACAAAAGCTCCCTGCTACTGAATCATTGCCAGAAAATTCTAACCAAATAGAAATTGAAATAACTCCATCCAGACCAGTTAATACTTTCCCTGACGCTTTAGATTTGCCTGATAATCGTGATACAATTGCTAACCCGACTACTAGTCTAAATTTAGGAACTGACCATGGCACTAATTTAGAAACCATGCGTAAGGAATTAGTTGTAGTTCCTCCAAAAAAATCAATATTTGCATCTTGGTTTGCACCTGATACCACAGTTAAGACATAAAATATCACATTTATACACGTATGGGCTCCACGTTAAATATGTCTTATATTTTAGTATTCAAATATAACTTTCAATATTCTAGGATGAAAGAATCTTTTAAAATAATTGTCCCTGAAGACTTCTTTGATACTATAGTAAAAAATGAATTCTGGCCACGAAATACTTTAGTTCATGAAAACATTTATAAAAATAACAACAGACCTCTTAATGTTGTTCATATTCCATCTTGTCCTGATGGAGTTGCTTTAAAAACCTGCCAGTGAACAATGATTTTACCTTAATTTATCAGAATGTGCGTGGACTTAATACTAAACTAACAAAGTTGTATACAAACAGTTTCGGCTTTTCCTGCGACATTATAGTTTTTACTGAAACTTGGATTCGCGGAAATGCCTTAAATACATAAATTCTTTTCAATGACTTCCAAATTTTTAGGAAAGACCGACATTATAAGATGGGTGGTGGAGTTTTAATTGTTACCCGACAGAACTAATCGATGTTCCTGATACAGATAACTTAGATTTTGTTTGTGTTTTAGTAAAATTGGATTTTCATAACATTTTCATTACTTGTTCTTAGATACCTCCATGCTCTGATTCTGAAATATATGCCAACCACGCTAAAGCAATTGAAACCATTCAGGACAAACTTAAGCCAGACGGCTCCCTAATTGTATTAGGTGACTTTAATTTACCTTATGTTATTTGGAATATCGCTGATGACCTTCCTTATTTAATTCCTTCTTCCAGCACAAACTGGATAAATTAATTTTTGGGCAACCTTATGAAACTATCACTTTACCAAATTAACAATATTTTAAATAAATATGAAAAAATGCTTGATCTTACATTTGTGGATAATATATTTCTTGCATCCACAAATCGTACCCTTCCTTTGTCCTTGCCTGAGGATCCCTATCATCCGACAATAGAACTTAGTTTGCAAATACGCAACAACTCAAATAGTTCTACTGATAACGAGATTGTCCCTAAAGAAAATAATTATTGCTTTAAAAGAGCCAATTATACAACTCTTAACACATCTCTTTCCAACATTGATTGGTCGCTGGTAATTACGGAGCTTGACTTTGTGAGTTCTGTTAAAAAATTTAATACCTGTTTACTTGATTGTTTTAATGAAAATATTCCCAAAATAAAACAATTTCGTAATAATGCACCTATTTGGTCAACACGCGAGTTGAAATCTGTAAAAAACAGGAAAATCCGGTATTTTAAAAAATACTCACAGACACGTTATAATTACCAATATCTAAACAAACTTTGCTACAATAATTATATTAAAAAATTAAAACATAATTTAAAAACCAAACCCAAACAATTTTATAACTTTATCAACATGAAACGAACGTCGTCTGTGTATCCTTGTCAAATGGCATGGTACGACAAAGTATCCAAAACCGACATGGACATTTCTGATATGTTTGCTAACTTCTTTCAAACTACTTATTCCTCAGAAAATCACAAACGTGATGTCATCTATCCTTTCACATTAAATAGAAGAAATTTTACTAAAATGCCGACTATTACATCCAATACAGTTTAAAGGTACCTCAAAACAATTTCAATATCATATTTCGCAGGTCCTGACTTCATACGTAGTTGTGTATTAATGTGGTGTGCGGATATTTTACATAAACCATTAACCACATTATTTGATTTGTCCCTCAAGACAGGTATATTTCCGGATATATGGAAGGAATCATTTATTATTACCCTGTTTAAAAGTGATAGTAAATCTAACGTTGTATATTATAGAGGTATTTCAAAACTAAGTGCTATTCCTAAATTATTTGAAAACATTTTAACCGAGTTTGCTATCAATTGTTTCACCGTATCAGCATGGATTTTTGAAGGGTAGATCAACCTGTACCAATCTGTTAGAGTTCACAACTACAGTCATAAATGGCTTTAATTGTGGATTACAAACAGATGTAGTTTACACAGATTTTAGCAAAGCTTTCGATAGTGTTATTCACGAATTACTTTTAATAAAATTAGATCTATTGGAATTTCCAAAATGTCTCCTAAACTGGATAAAATCTTATCTGACATCCAGAAAACAGAGAGTGTTTTTTAAGGAAGCTACATCAAGGTATATTTCGGTTTCGTCAGGTGTTCCCCAAGAGAGTCATCTTGGCCCAATATTATTTATCTTATTTATAAATGACCTACCGTCAGCTTTTTAACACTGTAGAATTGTATGCAGATGATGTCAAATTATTCCATTCATTTAACGATGCAGTTCAGCAATCATGCATTCAAGAAGATCTAAATAGGTTAGAAGATTGGTGTACTTATAACCACCTTAAACTTAATCTCAAAAAATGTAAGCAAATGACCTACTCTCGTAGATGTCCTATTTAAATAAGTTATAGCATTTCTGGAATAAATTTAGATACAGTTTCAACCTTTGACGACTTTGAAGTATCAATGGACCCTAAGCTTCGTTTTCATCTACACATTAATAAAATGACAAATAAAGCTAAAGGTGTTTTAGGATTTATAAAACGCTGGTCTAAAGAGTTTGACGATCCATATACGACGAAATTGCTTTATACCTCACTTGTACGTCCCATTTTGGAATATGCATCCATTCTTTGGAACCCACACTATAATATACATAATGACACTATTGAATCAATTCAAAAACAATTTTTATTATTTTCACTTCGAAACCTCAATTGGAATCCGGATATATACCTACCACCATACGAAAATCGACTTAATCTTCCAACTCTTAAAAGCAGACGAACAATGCTTGGTGTCATATTTGTATTTAAATTAATTAATGGTGGCATAGAATCTAGTTATTTACTTCAAAATATATCCCTAAATTGTCCTACAAGGCAAACCAGACAATATATTTCTATAAAATTGGGCATATGTTGCTCTAACTACTCTTTAAATGATCCGTTCCGTCGGAAATGCAATGAGTTTAATGAATTATATTTTCTTTTCTATCTTTCTGACTCGATTGACGTAGTAAAAAATAATATCGTTCAACACCCAAATACTCAATTAGACTTTGTATACTTTAATGAGACTTTTTTTTTAGTTAACTGATGTTATTAACTCGCGAATTCTCGTGAATCTGACCAGCTCGGGTCACCAATCCGCGCGATATGTGGATGTGCCTCTCGGTCGGTTGGGCGGGTAAGAGGACGTGGGATTCGTTAAAAAAAAATATGACAAATTACAAATGTCCTAATGTCCTCGATTTATCATTGATGACCGTTTCTTCAATGATTCCATTTCCTGCTTGGAACAAAAGTAAAACCCCTATTTTACTATTGCCGAAACAACTGATTATTTTTACATGTACTTTGAATCTCCGAAATTGTCTTTGTCGTAAAATCAAAGCGAATTTAAGAATATTTTAGATTAGAAAAATTGCAATCTTCCAAAATTCTACTAAATGGAAAAAATTCGTAAACATTCAGATGATTACACTGTTCTACAAGGAATTTAATATGGAATGAAACTTCTCATTTCTGGTAGATTTCGGTCTCCTGATTCTTGCTGCGTGCTCAGAATTTGCCCACTACGAAATTTGTCTTACCTAAAAAGTGTGTCGAGAGAGTAATTTCACAGCAGGAAATGTCACCAATGATTCCCCTATGTCAGGTCAGAAACATCGATGACCGCTTGCATTTTTGCCCTGCAAAGCATTGATGACATTTTCATACAAATGTCCTCCGATTCATGCATGATGTACCATTAACGATGTCATACACGTCATTCATCAAGGAAGTCACAAACATAATTTTTTTTTTAGTAAAAAAAAAAATTTTATTATTATTTTATTTATTTTTAATTTATATTTTTTTTTTCATTTATTTTTTTTTTCAATTTATATTATTATTTCAAGTTTTTTATTTTCTTCTCTTTTCGGTTGGAATGGTATGTATACTTGCCAATGTCAATAACATACTTTACTAACGGCCATCATCTATCAACATGACTACTGCTTATTATCCCGCTTTTATAAAAATTATGGCACGGTGACATCGAAGACAAAATTTCAGTTTAACGCCTAAATGCTTCCCCCAGACGTATGTTGTATGCATTTCACAACGTAAATAATGTATACCTTTAGGGGCATGTCAAATTTTTTTATTATTATTTTATTTATTTTTAATTTATATTTTTTTATCTTATTCTATTTATTATTTCAAGTTTTTCATTTTCTTCTCTTTTCGGTTGGAATGGTATGTATACTTGCCAATGTCAATAACATACTTTACTAACGGCCATCATCTATCAACATGACTACTGCTTATTATCCCGCTTTCATAAAAATTATGGCACGGTGACATCGAAGACAAAATTTCAGTTTAACGCCTAAATGCTTTCCCCAGACGTATGTTGTATGCATTTCACAACGTAAATAATGCATACCTTTAGAGGCATGTCACATGAATGTTAATTTGCAATGTCCTTTATGAAATTGATGATCGATTAATCATTGATGATCTTGTCGTTAATGATGTCATTTTCTGCTGGGTAATCAAAATTTAAATTTAAACAAAAACCATTTAACGGTTCCGATTCTGGTGTCAAGACTTTTTAAAATAGCGATTTCGGTTCCAACATAAAAAAATATTAGGATTCTTTTATAGGTCACACATAAACATTTTAAAAGTGTTCCGATTCTGGCTATAATATCGAAACCGGTTCCCATTTATTTTCATTATTAAAAGATTTATGTATGTATCGTCGCCGTGAGAAAAAATATTTAAATAATCTTTGTTATTTCCATTTTATTTGTTATAAATTTTATAAGGAAAATCTCAATATCTTTTGCAAATTTCTTAATTTCAATTTGATTTGTATATTTCAAATTAAAAAATCTCGATTCTATTTGAAATTTTCTGAATTTTAAATAGTAAAATCTAAAGTGTATTTGGAATTTTTTAATATCAATTGTAAAATCCCAATTTCATTTGGAATAATATCAATTTAAAACGAGTTGAGAAAGTTAGGTCACATGGGTAAGTTCGGTCACATGGGGCGGACTTTTATAGTCGGTCGGGCCCGACTATAGAATACCCTACACTCTTGGTGGATATATTAGTGGTATATTTTGTTGGGCAAATTTTTAATAATTTACGACTAAAATTTCCACTACAAAAATTGGTAAAAAATTAAAAAAAAATAAAATGTGGGCGGATCACGCCCATTTTTGGAACATTTATTTTTATGCGAATTCTAACAATATGTTTTAAATTTTATAAATATATATCTAATACTTTTCGAGTTATTGGTTCCCAAAAAGTTATATATAAGTGACTTGTATGGGAGGTGGGCGTGTCCGTTTACCGATTTGGTTCATCGTTGCAATATCTGCACAAACTTAATATACCCTGTACCTCTTAGGTGAGGGTATAACGAGTTGGGAAAGTTAGGTCACATGGGTAAGTTCGGTCACATTGGACGGACTTTATAGTCGGTCGGGCCCGACTATGGAATACCCTACACCTTTGGTGGGGATATTAATGTGGGATATTTAATTGTATACCTTAATTTAAGTTATGAATTACGCTGAACGTCCACATTTGTATATTATTCACATATCAGAAATTTACTTCTTATATCCCCTTAATTTAAAAATTAATATAAAAGTATAAAAAAAACTAATAAAAAGAAATATAAAAATAAAAGTGGGTGGACCACGCCTATATTTAAGTCTTTTTAGGCTAATATTTCTTAGATTTGGTTTTAATAATTCACGACTAAAATTTCATCTCTGAAAACCAGGAAAATAATTAAAAAAAAAATGTGGGCGGATCACGCCCATTTTTGGACTACATATTTTTAGGAGAATTCCAACAATACGTTTTAAATTTTGAACTATATCTTGAATACTTTTCGAGTTATTAGTTCCTAAGACTTATGTAAAAGTGACTTGTATGGGAGGTAGGCGTGTCCGTTGACCGATTTGGCTCATTTACAAAGTCAGTTCCTATTTTTTGCTAAAACATATTGAAACGAAATTTCATCGCATTCTGAGAAGTGTTTCTCCAGTTACTACGTTTTCGGACAGACAGACAGACGAACACACTCGAGTAGTGATGCTGATCAAGAATATATATACTTTTCCATACCGGACACGCCTCCTAATGGGCGTTACAATATATTCACAAACTTAATATACCCTGTACCTCATAGGTTTAGGGTATAATGAAATATCTCAATTTCTAAGTTTAAAACATGATTCTGTGATGTCATAAAAAAGTGATGTCAAAAAAACCGGCACTTTCAAAAAACCAGTTTTCGGTTTGTTGATTTAAAAAAAAACGAAACCGGTTTTGGGTTTTACTTTTTCGAAATTAAAATTTTTAACATTTAAAAGGAAAAAAATTATCAATTTTAATATACACACATTTTTTATAACGAATATTCGATGTAAATCACAAAAATACATTAAGTATTGAACAATTGAAATAAATATTTCATTTATACTTTAAAATTTAGGTTATATCAATTATATTAAGTTTGGAATTTTATGTATACATAATACATAATTGACTGATAAATCATTTGTAACTGCCTGAACGGAATGATGGCGGCGACCGAAAAATTAGATTTCGAAAATGGAAAACAACAAATTTTCCGACGCAAGAATAATATCTATTTTATTTTTCTCTCAACGGCCGGCGGCGCTCTCAAGCAATGTACCAAATGCAATTCTCGCTTTGTATTTGGTACAGTTACATTTGGTCTGAGTACCAGAGATGCCAACTTGGTGGGTTTCCCGCTAAATCTGGAGGAAGTTTAAAAAATAAAAAATTGTACGGTTGACAGTGGGTTTTTTAAGGGTTTTTAGTTTCGACACAGAGACTTTTTATAATATAAATTTAATTGAATTGAATAAACTTTTTATATTGTATAACTTTTCCTTGAACAGCAACACAGAGCTGATTGTAGGTTTTTGGACCGAAGTTGCTAAAGGTTCGACAGTATAAAGAAGGATTAGGGCCTAATCCATTTCAGGAGTTAATACATTTCGTTATGTTTTCTATTCGTTTAAATCTGTAACTTGGTATTTATATAAAATAAGAAAAGCATTTTCTACAATATGCATATCGTTGAGGTGGTAGGACTCGCCAATACAATTTTTACAAAAACTTATTTATAAAAATATTTTTGTTAATACTATAAAAATTAAAACTATTTCAATATCATGTTCTCATTACCCTAGCAAGAAATGTCACCAATAATTCCTCACTGATTCCCCTATGTCAGTTCAGAAACATCGATGACCGTTAGCATTTTCGCCCTGCAAAGAATTGATGACATTTTCATACAAATATTTTTTATTTCTCTTATTTTATTTATTATTTCAATTTTATTATTTTCTTCTGTTCTCGGTTGGAATGGTGTTTGCATCTGTTTGATAAAATCGGTGATTGAATTCCTGGGGGATTTCTTGAGATGATTTTTCTCGCGAAATCAGATAAAATAAAATAAATCAAAAATAAATGGGAAAATATTTAGCGAGCATAATAAACATATTGGGTTTGATTCGGTTCTATAAACTCCTTATTAACAAATTAAAAAATAGGTCTTACTGAATACAAAGTTAACCAGTTGGGAAGGTTAGATCACATGGGAAATTTTAAAGTAGGTGTAATTATGATAGTTAGGATTATCAAAATTATAGTCGGTCTAAGCCGACTATAAATACCCTACACATATGTGTGGTTGCCATTCAAAGTGATATATAGGTCACCATGGTATACGAATCCTGAAAATAACTACAAACTTTCCATCCCTGAAGATTTTTCTTTCATTTGATACCCATATTTACAAATGGGTAGGTATACCGAATTTCGATTTTTTTTTTGTGAACCACAAGTCTTTTCGCCGGAAAACATTATTATCATGTATTTGAGCATGATATCAATATATATTTGACCAAAAAAGTTTTCCTAAGACGGACAGACAGACGGACATCGCTAAATCGACTCAGGAGGTTATGCTGATCAAGAATATATATACTTTTCCATACCGGAGATGCTTCCTTCTGGGTGTTACAAACGGCGTACCAAACTGAATATACCCTTTCACTCTTAGTGTAGGGTATAAAAAGGTATTGAACGACATCTAAGTGATGTTTTCAGTGATGGCAATACTTTTCACACTTTAGAAACCACAATTCAAGCAGTGATAAAGTAGAATTAAGCCACTGTATCACAAGAATTATTATGCTACCATTTTTATACCCTACACCTATGAGGTACAGGGTATATTAACTTTGTGCATATATTGTAACGCCCCTTAGGAGGCGTGTCCGGTATGGAAAAGTATATATATTCTTGATCAGCATCACTACCCGAGTCCGTTTAGCCATGTCCGTCTGTCTGTCTGTCTGTATGTATGTATGTATGTATGTATGTCTGTCCGTCTTGCTATCTTGCTGTCTTGCTGTCCGAATACAGAATAACTTGAGAAATACTGATCAGAATGCGATGAAATTTCGACTCAATATATTTTAGACAAAAGTAGGAACTGAGTTTGAAAATGAGCCAAATCGGTTAACGGACACGCACACCTCCCATACAAGTCACTTTTATATAACTCTTTCGGAACTAATAACTCGAAAAGTATTCAAGGTATAGTTATAAAATTTAAAAGGTATTGTTATAATTTACCTGGTCCAAAAATGGGCGTGATGCGTCCACTTTTTTTTTTCATTATTTCCCGGGTTTTCATAGTGGAAATTTGATCCGTAAATTATTAAATTCAAATCTATGAAATATTAGCCTTTCAAAATTTTAAATATAGGCGTGGTCCGCCGAATTATATTTTTCAATTTTTTTTTTAATTTTTTTATACTTTTATATACATTTTTTAATTTATGGGGATATAAGACGTAAATTTCTGATATATGAATAATATTCTGAGGGTGGGGAGGTTCAGCATAATTAAAAACTTTAAAATTAAGGTATGCTATTAAATATCCCACATTAATATCCCCACCATAGGTGTAGGGTATTCCATAGTCGGGCCCGACCGACTATAAATATCCGCCCCATGTGACCGAACTTACCCATGTGACCTAACTTTCCCAACTCGTTTTTAACTAACATGTTTTTGGCGTATACATCGCCGCCGCCGTTGCAAGTTTCAAATAAATTCATACAGTTTAATTAAGCCGCGGTAGCTCAGCGGTTAGTGCGTTGGACTGCGAGCCGAAAGGTCCCCGGTTCAAGCCTGGACTGGGGCTAACAACATCTTTTCATAGAAACATTTTTCTATACCGCGCTACCTCTCGGCAGTAAATGGCAAACCTACGAGAGTAAAACATTGCCTATGAAAAAGCTCTCACCCGCCGTTCGGATTCGGCAATAAACTGTAGGTCACACCACTTTGAGTACAAATATAACACGCACAGCTCAAAATGGTGAGAGAGCTCGGCCTAAGTCCTTATAGGACTGTAGTGCCAAACAATTATTATTATTATTTAATTAAAATACATGTTGCGTAATATATACTTAAAATAGATATAATTACAATTCATTAATAATATTTTAATAGATACAAAATCAATCTATAATATAATTCGTGTAGATATTAAATGTTCAGTAACGTGTTTATGTATATAAAGATAAATATTTGCAATAAGTTTGTATGTTTACACTTTAGAGAGTTACTGGACCGGAGATAATATACCCAAAAAGTGTGGCAATAGTCCCCATCGTAGAATTGCCAGCCAGAACGAGAGTGCATGTAGAGGGTTGGTAAAATTTTGTATCTGCTAATATAATGTTATAAAATAAGAAGCTACGTTTTCATTAACCAATCGTTCTGGCGTTGAGTAGTGAACCTTGGTTACCATGGCATTTATGTTTATTTGAACTGTTAAATCAAATCGAGCGCAAATATTTAAGTTGAAAATTCTATCATCGCCAAACCTAGTTGTTTGTATTTTTAGTTGTTTTCGCAACAGGGATCAATTATATCACTTTCATAATACATTTTTTCAGCTATTTTAATTTTTATGATTGCAGTTGGGATCAATGTAGTTGTTTGCTGCATTGATATGATAGGAGCTACTACATCTTGATTGTCAGCATCGGATTAATTGTTGTGAGGATTGTTCGTATCGCGTGCGCGCAAGTTTTTATTACAATAACCAAATCGTGATTCACTTTTGCAATCTTTTGAAGCGTGAGAATATGCGAGACAATTTGAACAATATTTATGTATCAAAACGGCTCTCAGACGTTTTTCAAATTTAAAGCAACTAGTCAAGGAGTGATGACGTTTACAGATACGATAGTTTGTAATAATAATAATAGTTTGGCGCTACAGTCCTGTATAGAACTTTGGCCGAGCTCTCTCACCATTTTGAGCTGGCGTGTTATATGTTTACTACATACAAATATGCATACGTACCCTTTTGAAATACGGCAACCACGCCCTTTTAAATTATTTTATATCAAAAGGGCCTTTGAAGTCCACGAATTTGCCATGATTTGAGTTTGCTGTTCAATTATGCATATCTTACAGTTGTGTATTATAGTTTTTTGGAATAGACGTTTTGGAATCCAATATTGTCGACGCATGAGTCTAAGTACTAAAGAGGTTCGTCCAAGTAGAGATATGAACTAGGTCAAAAGAGTCAGCTGACAATTGTAAGGGAGCAAAATATGGTGAGTTTCATTGAAATACAGTAGAATGCAATTCAAAAGGTGTCCATTACTTCATAAAATAAATTGTGAATCCAAATATGGATTAGGGGGCCAATTAACTTTTGCTGGAAATGTGCATTTTATCTAACAAGGCTTATATTAAAAAATTACGAGTAGGCGAGATTGGATAAATGTTATCTCTTGGTTTGTCAAATCATGAGATTGGTACTGTCGATTCATGTTTAACCTTTTATTGGTTTCAAAATCGAAATTCGTAAGCTAGTACACGCCATGCTCGTGCGAGACATGAAAAGCGTTCTAAAATATCATAGTAAGCGTTGAAAAATACGAAATTTGCTTTAATTGGCTTCATTTCTAAGATAGTATTAACATTATCTTCATGTGGTATACTTTCCCATTTAGAATCTTCTAGTTTTAGCCAAGATGGGCCATGCCACCATATTAAACTAGTTGTTAGATCTTGTGGTGAAATTCCACGGCTGCCAAGATCAGCTGGGTTATCCTACGATTTCACATGTAGCCAGTGAGAATTTCTAACTTTTCTACAATTTTTAAAACTCTATTAGCGACATATGTGGACCAGGTACAAGAAGACATTTTTAGCCAGGCTAAAACAATCGTTGAATCATTCCAAAAGAATATATATTTACCTGCTGTTTCGAGCTGAGGTCCAAACGGGGCAACACGGTTTTAACAGGAGCTAATTTACCACACGAGGAATTTTAATTAGGTTAATAAAACCATGGAATTTTGAAGCATTAAGGGGAGACAGAATTTTGCCCCAATCTATTTTATCAAGCCATATGTCTTGCATTAAAATTTTTGCAATTACAATCACTGGGGCTAACCACCCTGCAGGATCAAATAATTTTGCAATTACTGATAATTACTGATTGTGAATGACGACTTTACTGGAATAGATTGACCAGTAAAATAAAAGGTATCGGAAACTGTATTCCATCGAATTCCCAATGTTTTGCAGTGCTTGCATCCTCCAAACAAAGAATGTCTTGATTGTGTAAATGGTCTCGAGGTAGACCTTCTAAAATATTCTTAGAATTCGATGTCCACTTACGTAAATCAAATCCAGCTGATTCTAGAGCATCGGCGAGTTCTTTCCTGGCTTTTACTGCTGATGGCACATCGTGAGATCAAACTAAAACATCATCTACATACATATAGTTTCGCAAGACATTCGTAGCTAAAAGAATTTTATGTTCGACATCAGAGGCTAATTGTAGAAGCGTCCTGATAGCGAGATAAGGAGTACAGTTTACACCAAAAGTAACGGTGTTTAATTCAAAGTCTTAAATTTGGTCTGTTGGGGATTTGTGATAAATAATCCTTTGGAAGGGATTATGTTGTGGATGCACTAATATCTGTCGATACATATTAGTAATATCGCCATTGAAAACATATATAAAAAAACGCCATTTTATAATTAACATTGTTAAATCATTTTGTATGGAAGCTCCGGTGTGAAATATGTCATTGAGGCTTAATCCGCTTGAAGTCGGATTCGAAGCATTAAACACTACCCTGACTTTTGTAGAAGTACTCTCCGGTTAAAAAAAAAGCATGATGTGGAGTATAAAAGTGCATCGGATTATATTGATATTTTGGAGTATAAACTAGTTTCATATGATCAAGCTTTAAATATTCCTCCAATATAATAATAATAGTTTGGCACTGCAGTCCCATAAGAACATAGGCCGAGCTCTTGCATCATTTTGAGGTGTGCGTGTTATATTTGTACTTAAAGTGGTGGGACCTACATTTTATTGCCGAATCTGAACGGCGGGTGAAAGCTTTTCATAGGCAATATTTTACTGTCGTAGGTTTGTCATTTACTGCCGAGAGGTAGCGCGATATAGAAAAATGTTTCTATGAAAAGATGTTGTTAGCCCCAGTCCAGGCTTGAACCTAGGACCTTTCGGCTCGCAGTCCAACGCACAAACCACTGAGCTACCGCGGCTACAAAGTTGTTTATGGTTTTTTGACAAGGTTTTGTTATCCATACATGTGCTGAAATAATCTGGAGGAATAACAAATCATTTGAGCATGAGGGTAACACAAAAGGCTTTACAATAGGTCTTGTTATTATTCCCCTTTCGGTTTTTATATCTACAATGCGAACTTGTTGATCACGACCTATATATGTTTTTACAACGCGTCCTAATCGCCATTCAGTAGCTGGCAAATTGTCCTTTTTTATAACCACGAAGTCATTAATTTTTATGTTTTCATTTGGAAATATCCATTTATACCTTTTATGCATTTCTTTTAGGTACTCATTTGTCCATCTTTCGCAAAAGATGTGATTTATAGACTTTTGCCATCGATTAATTATGGATTCTGGTCGATTTGTAATAACAGTTTCAGCAGGGGATAATATGGGGCCACCAATTAAAAAATGACCTGGTGTTAAATGCACTAGATCTAAGGGATTTTCAGAATGCGGACTAAGAGGTCTTGAATTAAGACAAGCTTCTATCCTAGGTATCAGTGTCTGAAATTCTTCAAATGTATATTTTATCAACCCTGCAGATTTTCGCATATGGAGTTTAAAACTTTTATATTGTCTTAACGTGCTCAAGGGCAAAATCTTGAGTTGATGCATTTTTGCATTCTTTGCTTTTTGTTCTTTCTTCAATGAACATAATTCTTATTGTGTTCATTGGAAAAGGAAAACTTTAGCGACTTGAAATGTAGAATCTGCAGACAGGCCATTTTACTTCAAATTTTCTCGAAAAGTTGTAATACAATGTTACTTGAGATGTACAATTAAAACTTTAAGATCGTTATTGTAAAAAAACAAAAAAATAGCGGTGGCCCAGCATACGGACCCGCCCAACCTACGGACCTTTCCCCTATATATATAAATTAAAAAATAAAAAAAATATTTTTTTACTAAAAAAAAATTATGACAATCATTTGTGACTTCCTTGACGAATGACGTGCATGACATCGTTAATCTTACATCATGAATGAATCGGAGGACATTTGTATGAAAATGTCATCAACGCTTTGCAGGGCGAAATTGCTATCGGTCACAGGGGCGGATACAGACGTCGTTCTTAGGGGGGACGATTTTGAAATATGACAATATATATCATATATAAAGTTATATATTAAATAAAACACTAATATGTTCTAATATTTAGTTTTAAATATTAAAAATTAAAAATTGATTTGCTATAATAATATTAATTTTAATAGTTATAATTTTAAAAATTTTACATAATTATATAACGTGAAGTCTGTGATTATGGTATTAGCGTACCGATCTGTTATGATATATTTTTTTAAGTTTATCTAAGCCAGGTTTTAATTCGTCGAAAATTAAAAAAATCGACTTTATTAATTCCGATATTTTTAAAATTTTACAGTTGCCAACAAATATTTTAAACGTACTTTTATTATTTTTCAATAAAATAGTGTTGTTTTAAGTTATTCCCCTTAATTAATTGAAACATTTCATTGAAATACAACAATTTGCATTCTGTTAAACTAATGTGAATACACTCAGAAAAAACTACCATACAAACGATACTATTTTTCAACATGATAAATTATTATTTTAATCGGTAAATAATATTAAATACTATAAAAAATTAGGTATTAAATTTTTTTATATGAAAATAATAATTTTTTAAATACTATTAAATCAATAACCGTCATATTAACAAATTTTTATGGGATTCCATGGGTTTTTTTTAGTGTATAAGTTGAATATTGAAGTTAGTCTTATTTGAAAGGTGATGTATTGGTTTTTGTAATGGTGTACCCGTTTTCAAAACTTTCAATATACAAATAATATAAATATAAATAATTTAATTTAAAGGTTTTTTCGATGTACTCTATTGGAAGAGAGCCGACATCTAACTGACTAACGCCCAGGTCATGGCTAAGTTCTATTCAAAGTTTTTGAAAAAACAACAACAAATTGAAAACACAACACAGTCAATGATCATACGGACCGTTTCGGATACAGCCATTTATCCTTTTGAGTGATCTTTGTGTGATCATACTTTTATAACAATTTATAAAGATTAAGAGTGACACCTCATAGGCTTACTATTTTCAAACATTTTCTCTATTTTTAATGTTTGAATTACGTAAACATTCTTTATGCTTGTTTACCGAAAATACCATGAGAAGAATGAAATAATTGTTCAATATAAAAATATTTGTATTCCAGTTTGGTTGAAAAATATTCAAGATATTTGAATACCCATTACTTCGATGTTTGACATATACATAACCAAAATATTATTTTTATTTTAAAATGTAATAGGGCCTAAAAGTTACATTGTGCTGCTAGAGTTTAACACAAAAAATTTCGGTCGAAAAAAATAAAAAAAACTTAAATAATACTGAAGATTTTGGTGAGTGTTTTCAACTTCAAGGAGGATGCTCGACCTTAAGATTGGTGAAATTTTAGGAGAAATATTAAAAGATTCAATCTCTAATTGTTTAAGACTATTTCGATTCAAAACAACTTTATTTAGATGGTAAAAATAAAAATATGGATTTAGAATTTTTTTTTAACTTCATCTGCAATGTGCGAATACAGGAAATTACAAACAAATTTTTTCACGCATTAATGCTCGACCTTAAGATTGGTGAAATTTTAGGAGGATATTAAAAGATTCAATCTCTAATTGTTTAAGACTATTTCGATTCAAAACAACTTTATTTAGATGGTAAAAATAAAAATATGGATTTAGAATTTTTTTTTAACTTCATCTGCAATGTGCGAATACAGGATATTACAAACAAATTTTTTCACGCATTAATTCAAATTTTTGTATTGTAGAGCCATGTTTTTATGCGTCTAATATCGAAAAGTCATTTTCATAATTTTCGTTTGTTGGAATTTTAAATATAAAAGAAGACCAAAATAATGATAAATTGCAAAATGGCCTTTATCTCAAAAACTATATCCAATTTGACAAAACTAATGCTATTTTCGGAATCAGCGCACAAATGCATCCAATATTTTTTTACTGCACCATAATGAGTGTAGAGCAGTGTTATTAATATAGAACTACAATGGTAAAAAAAATAAAAATTTAGGTGTTGACCACCAAAATCAGTTTTATAACTTTTTGACCATAATTTCTTATTATGTTTGTAATATTTGTGATAGAGGTTTTAAAAACGACCAAACCACTACAAAAAGCATTTCATTACATTTAAATGAGCCCCAATTTTTCTATAATTAACTTATGGTTTAGTTGCAAAATGTTGAATTTCAACGAAATTATCCGATGAGTGCTAAGTTTCAATTAACTGAAAAATAGTGGTAGATTGCCCGGATTCGCACACATTTACCTTCAACAAACAAAGGTGAAGCTAAAAAATGCGTTATTTCTATAGTTTATTATTCGATGTTACTGATCCTTCATGGTTTCTTTTTGTGCCATTTTTCAATTCAAGCACTTTGCACTATACGTGTTTTCCTATTTAATAAAAAACCGATGACAACTTTTATATAAAGAATTACAGATACTTTCAACTGTGTTGTAGGGCTTTCTTGATAGTAAAGTAAACGTATAGTAATAGTAAAAGTAAACGTATAGTTGTACTCAGAGAAGTATAAAATTTACTACTTTTGTAATAATATTTCTTAAAAAATATAAATTTTACAAAATCATGGCGTCTTAGGGGGGCGATAACCCCCCCTGTGGATCCGCCACTGATCGGTCATCGATGTTTCTGACCTGACATAGGGGAATCATTGATGAGATTTTCTGCTGGGTTACTGTGTAGAAGTACTCTTACTTTTTTAACACCAATTTAATGCTTTATTTTGATAAATTTAATTCCATTCTTTTAAATAAATTATTAAAAAATCTAATTTCAATATTCCTTGTCGAACCCCTGAAAATGAATTCGCGACCCCCCAGGGCGGAGCCCGGTTGGAAATCAGTAATGTATAGAATGGTCAGAATGGTTGGAGTTGCACACATACGATCATACACAAATACTCAAATACCTACCAACTTTGTGTTGTATTTTGTATGCTCCTTTCTTGGAGTGTTTTTTTATTTTTCAGTCTCGCCAAGGAATTGCACATACGTAGAGGTTCCGCTGCTTTTCCTCAAAAAATTAATATTATGAACGCGTTTATTATATCAGATCCGCTCAATTTGTTATTAAATATATGATAAATGTTTGATATCATGTAAGGATACCTACATAGATGCCAGCCTAAAATCCCTCAAAAAAATCGCTTTTCCCCACAGCAAAAAAAAAAATCTCGCGTGGGACTTTTTCAGAAATAAAATCCCTCAGCAATAAAAAATCCCACATAAAATCTCTCAGGCATTAAAAATCCATCAAAAAATCTCACATTTATAAAAAAAAAGTTTAAAATAGTGATTTAATAAAAAAAAAATTCGTTAACAATATCACCGTGCGACAGTACTTTACACACTGGAAAAAATCCACATGTACGTGAAACTAGAGACCAATCCAAGAACATGTGAGTTCACCGTTTTTATACCCTACACATATGAGGTACAGGGTATATTAACTTTGTGCATATATTGTAACGCCCCTTAGGAGGCGTGTCCGGTAAGGAAAAGTATATGTATTCTTGATCAGCATTACTACCCGAGTCCGTTGAACCATGTCCGTCTGTCCGTCTTGCTGTCTTGCTGTCTTGCTGTCTTGCCGTCTTGCTGTCTTGCTGTCCGAATACAGAATAACTTGAGAAATACTGATCAGAATGTGATGAAATTTCGACTCAATATATTTGAGCCAAAAGTAGGAACTGAGTTTGAAAATGGGCCAAATCGGTTAACGGACACGCCCACCTCCCATACAAGTCACTTTTATATAACTATTTCGGAACTAATAACTCAAAAAGTATTCAAGGTATAGTTATAAAATTTAAAAGGTATTGTTATTATTCACCAATAAATATGTGGTCCAAATGGGCGTGATTCGCCTACTTTCTTTTTTCATTATTTCCCGGGTTTTCATAGTGGAAATTTGATCCGTAAATTATTAAAATCAATATATATATGCCTATAAATATGTGGTCCAAAAATTGGCGTGATCCGCCCACTTTTTTTTCATTATTTCCCGGGTTTTCACAGTGGAAATTTGATCCGTAAATTATTAAAATCAAATCTATAAAATATAAGCCTTTCAAAATTTTAAATATAGGCGTGGTCCGCCCAATTATATTTTTCAATTTTTTTTTTAGTTGTTTATACTTTTATATAAATTTTTTAATTTATGTGGATATAATTCGTAAATTTCTGATTTATGAATAATATTCTGGGGGTGGGGAGGTTCAGCATAATTAAAAACCTTAAAATTAAGGTATGCAATTAAATATCCCACATATCCCCACCAAAGGTGTAGGGTATTCCATAATCGGGCCCGACCGACTATCAAAATCCGCCCCATGTGACCGAACTTATCCATGTGACCTAACTTTCCCAACTCGTTCTGGATCAATTCGTTTGCGGTTTTAAATTGCATTTAAAAGGCAAGTGTATACCATATTTTGAAATACTTTCAAAAAATATATTTTTTACGTCACTTTCAAAAACAATTGAATGCATCGTGTACAAGAAGCTCCGTTGATCGTGAATTCCGCTTGGCGATATCAACCGCTTGCCGATATCAATTCCTATGAACGTTTTACATGCTTATTACATGAAAATTTCGTATTTTTTTGCGTCACTTTTAAAATCCATGGATGGGGTATTGTAGCAGAAACCTCATAGATGATGAAGTCGAAAACGGCGTTGCGATATCTATTCCTATACGGGGTTTTTCATGCATTTTAATTGCATATCACTTTTTAATATTTAGAAAATTTTATATATTTTTCGAGTTTGTTAATTAATATTATAAAAAGTAATTGATGAAATTTTAATGTTGAAATATCAATTGATACATGTTCTTATCATGTGATAACAAAATTGAGATCATCGATTAAAAATTGACAGATATATAACGATTTTTGTAAATGAATATTTGGCATTTTGTAAATGTGTTTGTTGACTTTTCGTTCTACAACGACGAAATACTCGTTGTGAATAACATTAGATTTTAAAACCATCAATAAAACATTCAATATCCTAATCGCAAATCGTAATCGCGAATCGTTTTCGAATTCATCATCTATGAGGTTTCTGCTGCAAGATCTCATCCATGGTTTTTAAAAGTGACGCAAAAAATATATAATTTTCTAAATATTAAAAAGTGATATGCATTTCAAATGCATGTGAAACCCGCATATGAATTGACATCGCAAAGCCATTTACGACTTCATCATCTGTGAGGTTTCTGCTACAAGATCTCATGCATGGTTTTTAAAAGTGACGCAAAAAATATAAAATTTTCTAAATGTTAAAAAGTGATATGCAGTTGCACTTTAAAGTAAAACCCTGATGCGAATTGATATCGCGAAGCGGTTTTCGAATCCACGATCAATGGGGTTTCTCCTACAAGATGCATTCAATTGTTTTTGAAAGTGATGCAAAAAATATATTTTTTGAAACTATTTCAAAATATGGTATACACTTGCATTTTAAATGCAATTTAAACCGCAAACGAATTGATCCAGATAAACGGTGAACGCACATATCCTTGGATTGGTCTCTAGTTTTACGTACATATCGATTTTTTTAAGTGTGCAAAATGTTTTGATTTTTGTAGCACGGTATATTAATACACTAAGAAAACAAAGATGCTTACCAGTAATATCACAGCCCTAAATATCAAGTTATTTATATTTTTCAAATTTACGATTATGTATAGCAACCATCAATTAAACATCTTACAAATAGGAAGATAGTTGATGAATATTTGGATAAGGTACTCCATTAGAAATCGCGGAGTATTTTTTATTGAATTGAAAGAAAGTATTTTTATTTATTCTAGAATTAAAACAGTATCCTGGTTATACATCGCCATCGTCTTTATATATCCTTCGAAGATAAAATTTTACAACAACTTGAGATTTCTTCGCAGAAGAACCAAGTACGCCCGGCGATACTGCCATGTTTGCTATCAGTCAACTGTAACTGTCTCAATTTTCATTGCTGTTGTGGCAAACATCTCGTAATTATCTGCATTGTCATATTTAAAATATATTAATAGTTTTGCTGCAACTTTATTGAAACTTATCGGATGTTCGAATATTTGCTACAAAGCGTAAATTTAAAAGAATAGTTGCAGCAAGACATTCATAAACATCTTGTTTTCTTAGTGTATGAAACATCTCATATAAATATTCATCACATATTTTGGTACAAACTAAAAGGAACTTTAATTTCATTTGCGTTCGTAAAATACTGCTATTATTTTGTATGAATGTTAGTATTTCAATCAAATAATTAAAAACTTTATAACTTTTGGCTGTCAATAACAATAATTTTATCATTATACCCTACACCTATGAGGTACAGGGTATATTAACTTTGTGCATATATTGTAACGCCCCTTAGGAGGCGTGTCCGATATGGAAATGTATATATATTCTTGATCAGCATCACTACCCGAGTCCGTTTAGCCATGTCCGTCTGTCTGTCTGTCTGTCTGTCCGTCTGTCTGTCCGTCTTGCTGTCCGAATACAGAATAACTTGAGAAATACTGATCAGAATGCGATGACATTTCGACTCAATATATTTTAGCCATAAGTAGGAACTGAGTTTGAAAATGAGCCAAATCAGTCAACGGACATGCCCACCTCCCATACAAGTCACTTTTATAGAACTCTTTCGGAACTAATAACTCGAAAAGTATTCAAGGTATAGTTATAAAATTTAAAAGGTATTGTTATAATTCACCTATAAATATGTGGTCTAAAAATGGGCGTGATTCGCCCACTTTTTTTTTCATTATTTCCCGGGTTTTCATAGTGGAAATTTGATCCGTAAATTATTAAAATCAAATCTATGAAATATTAGCCTCTCAAAATTTTAAATAGATGCGTGGTCCGCCCAATTATATTTTTCAATTTTTTTTTTAGTTGTTTATACTTTTATATAAATTTTTTAATTTATGGGGATATAAGACGTAAATTTCTGATTTATGAATAATATTCTGAGGGTGGGGAGGTTCAGCATAATTAAAAACTTTAAAATTAAGGTATGCAATTAAATATCCCACATTAATATCCCCACCAAAGGTGTAGGGTATTCCATAGTCGGGCCCGACCGACTATAAAAATCCGCCCCATGTGACCGAACTTACCCATGTGACCTAACTTTCCCAACTCGTTTTACATAAATTCATTGTAAATTAAATTTCGTAATCAACTTGTATTAAAGTTCTATAAATTATTTTTGTAATATTTTAAAAAAACATGGCGGATTGTTCTTCTGTGCTTCGCTGTGAAATTCATCGCAATAAAAATTGTATTGCACACGAATTAGTGTTTAGTGTTTTTTTTTAGGTCAAAAACCAAAAATTTAAAGAAAATAATATAAAATATGTATCAAAAAATATACGCCAAATATTAAAAAAAAACCTGTGCGAAAAAAAATACCTCATGAATTAGTCCCTCGCTGAATTAAAAAATCTCTAGGGAAATCCCTCAGCAATTAAAAAATATCTCTAAAGGGATTTTCCCTCGATGTTAGCATCTATGGATACCGCTGCTAGTATTTTTCACAAAACTGTATGTATAATAGGGTGGATCGAAGACACCAAATCGACCATCGATTGGAACTCACCTTCCTCGATTTCAATTTGGGAATTGATAAAGGATATTGAGTCGTGCACTAACCATTTTTTTAATTTTTTCCGACCACTACTTCCAGAGATACAGTGGCTCAAAGTTGGAAAAAAAGGGCCCAAAAATCACTTTTGTATGGTTGTTCATATATAAAAATCTCTTGAATTGGAAATGCTAGAAGTTTCATTGATGGCTCCCTTTAAAGGTAATAGAACAAGCTTTTAGTAAAATTAAGTCATAACTTTTAAACGTTAACATGTGGCCCGTGGTCATTATCCGTGCACTTCAAAATTGATGTCCTCAAAAAGGACCCTTTTTAAAATTCTGAAAAAAATCGTAAGTTTTCGTCAATTTATTATAAATGTTCATGCAAAATTTCAAAATAGTATTTTAATGGCATCATATTTTAAAAAATAATTTTCTAAATTTTTATTTATTTTTTATATAAAAAAAAATATTTCTTTTCTACAGTAAAAGTTGTAATAATTCCTGAATATATATGTAACTTATACGATTTTTACGATTTTCGAAAAATTGTATATATCTCAAAAACTAGAGACAATTTGATGAAACTGACGCCATTTTCGAAATAAGAGTTACAAATACATTGAAAAATTAATGACATTTTTCGTCAATTTATTGTTAATGTTCATGCAAAATTTCAAGATGGTATTTTAATGGCATCATATTTAAAAAAATAATTTTCAATATTTTTTGTATGGAAAAAAAATATTTTTTCAATACAAAAAATTTTGAAAATTATTTTTTAAAATATGATGCCATCAAAATACCATCTTGAAATTTTGCATGAACATTAATAATAAATTGACGAAAATTTGGGATTTTTTTCTGAATTTTAAAAAGGGTCCTTTTTAAGGACCACAATTTTGAAGTGCAAAGATAATGACCACGGGCCACATGTTAACGTTTAAAAGTTACAACTTAATTTTTCTAAAAGATTGATCTATTATCTTTATACCGAGTAATTAAAGGAGTTTCTCGCATTTCTAGTTCAAGAGATATTTAAATATGAACAACCATACAAAAGTTATTTTTGGCTCTTATTTTCCAACTTTGAGCCACTGTATCTTTGGAAGTAGTGGTCGGAAAAAATAAAAAATAATGGTTAGTGCATGTCTCGATACCCTTTATCAGTTGCCAAAATTTCATTAAAATCGAAAAGGTAAAATCTCAAATTTAACTTTTTTTTTGGTCGATTTGGTGTGGAATGGTCCATATTCAAAATCACAGGACATTATTTTCCGACTCAAATTTTTTCTGATAAACTCCTAATCAGGCCCGTAGACAGGGGGGTTGTAGGTGTTCTGACCCCCCCGAAATGCTAAAAATTCCAATAAAATTTTTTAAAAATATTTAAATATGTTTATAAATACAAAACGTATAAATATACAATATAAACACTAATTATTTTGACAAATTAAAATATCTAAAATATGTTTTTCGATAAAATGAGTTTTGTATGGGTCACACAGTATGCCAATTATTCAAATGAAACCCTAAATTCTGAACATTGAAGCTATTAATTTTTTTTTAAACATATCTTATCGTTCAATCTTAGTTCGAAGAATAATTAAAAAAAATTTTACTACTATTTTTGTTTTCATTAGTGAAATTTAGTAATTTTTAGTATGCTCTATACTTAATTAAAAAAATAGGTTTCAAGTTCTTGTTAATAAAATTCGATTTAAAACAAATATAACGAAATATTCCGTAATATTCCGATTCCGGTTTCAACCAAACAAATTATATGGGTTCCGGTTCCACACCAATTTCAAAACTCGAATAGGCTCCGGTTTATTGCGGTTCCTGCTTCTATAATTTTTTTACAAAATCCTAAATAAGGATTTTTGATTTTTTTCCTGTTTTCAATTAATTCCATTTTTATATTTTATTTGATGTGACCTATATGTTCGATTTTATAGAATGAGACTTTTTTTAAATATTCCCAGAATCCAACTACGTTATTGCACTTTTTTCAGGCCATGATCATGTACTGATCGGGTGATTCCCGATTTCATTATTTACCCGACTATTGCCTTTTAAAAAACATGTTCTCCTTATGAAAGTCCTACAAATACCCGATGAAATAAAATATAGTTTTCAATTTAATAGAGTATATATAATAATACATACACAAAAAACATACAACGAGTTATATATGCACATAAATATTACATTATTTTAATGTAACATACCATCGTTGTTGAACTAAAAGTCACCAAATGCATTTTTATAAAAGTCTTAAATTACGAGTTTATTGGTTATTATTATAAAAAGTAATTTATACATTTTTCACATTCACATTTTCTTATCTTTGGTACAAAATCTGAAAGTCTCCTGTTTAATAAAAAAAAATAGGGGTTTTTTCATTTAATCCCGATCATTACCCGATGGATATTTTCATGAGAAACAACTAATGTAGCTACGATCGGGACCATTGAATATTTAGATAATGTAAACCCTGATATGGTGAGCATGAATAGGGCACAACAAGGCAATGATCATGTTTACTTTATAAGGGCTTACCCGACGAAAACCCGATCATTTCCCGATGGGGCATCGGGCAAATTTCTACTAGGGGCTAAGACTGTTTTCAATGTTATTCCATTTTTGAATTCTTTATATCCGGTAAAATTTTGTTGCGGATCGGTCGATCTTATCCCAAATTACTAATGTTTTTAGAATAAATTAACAATTTTAAAAACGTCCAATACTTCCTTGTAAGTATTTAAATGTTATAATGTCCTAAGTATAGTAACCAAGTTTTGGACATTCGATATCATTTATATATTTGAAGATATCATTATAGTATTTCGTGAAAATATTGAGTCATTATTTTCGGCCGGGAATATTCCAAAATAATTTATGATTTGAAAATACATAATACGAATGAATAAAAATGAACAAGAATTAATTGGTATACGCGGATGTATTTTCTGGAACTCTCTTTAAAAATTAATATATTTTTCAAAAACCCCCCCGAACGTAAATCCTGGCTACGGGCCTGCTCCTAATATATAAAATTTACTTTTTTGTTACCTGTACATATTTCAATAATTCGGGACTAATTCGGAACATATCCCGGGATCCCTGGATTTTTTTATTATCCCCAAAGTCCCGGAATTGCTAAAATGCTTCGGAATTTGAACCCCTAGTATGTATGTATAAATTTTTACTCATACAATGTGTAGTCATTCGTAGTCAAAATTCAAAGTTTCTATTGCACAATGAAAGTTTGAATAAGAAAAAAAAAAACATTAGTACAAAAGTACCATTTGGTCGTTCAACTTGAATCACCCGACTCGTCGTTTCCATAGCAGCGCAATTATTGAAGTTAATCATTGACAACCATGCGAGTTAATGACACTTACATGCTTTATTACTTTTCTAAATTCCTTGAGTTGTTGTAATGTTATTAGATATAAATTAATCGGGGCTTTGTTTATTTTATTTTCCTGTTCATTAATAACTGATTTTTCGTAGAAACGTGTGAAATCAAATTAAATGAAATGATTCTTTCACCAGGGTGGATCGTCGGTCTTAGAGGGGACACTTAAAAATAAATGTAAAAAACTAAAATATAGTTATATTTTTCACAAGTGTACCCAAAAAAAAAACTCCAATTTCATTCAAAGTTTGCTGAAGTGTTATTTTTTTTATTTTATTTTCAGCATGACAGGACATGTAAAATTAGTGTTTTGTACGGATAGCAGTTACTTTGGTAGAAGGAGTTATTAAATTCTGTTTTTGCAGTTCTAATAAAAAAATGAAAAAAAAAAAATTAAATTAAATATAAGTGATAATATTTTAGTATATAATACAAATTTAAATAGGTATTTTGTTGTAAAAGTCGAGTAAAAGCAAAGGATATCGCTTTTGCCTTAAATTGTTTTAGTTTCATCATGTAGGCACACCTGGGGGCAGATTCTGAATCTTAATTTATATCGTTATTCAAAGCTTCTTAATCCAAAACATTACATTCAATACAACACTGTAAATAAGAATATATTCAAGTAAAATTTATAATTTCATTTTAATAATTTTATATATGTAATGAATTTTTGAAAAAATTTTCAAAACTGTTGACTTTGTTTATATTATGAAAATCGGTGACACCTGAAATAGCTTTAATGCTTAAAACAGGTTCATTAATAGCTAAGGTTTTAGAAACCAAAAATGTTGTGCCGTCGAAAAGTTTTCTCTCATGTAGATCTGGTAGTATGTGCAAAAAAAAAAACATAAAAAATCCACGCCTATAATAGGCCGTGAGACATTGACAAAAACGAAATTCCACCGAAAACATCGACACAAACCTAGATCCAGTTCTAGGAACTTATTACCGAAAGTTGGTATTTCAGTGTTGTTGGCGCCTATAGCACGAGTTTGTCTGGTATTTTTGAAGACTTGCAAGGATAAACGGAAATGTCCGCTCCAGAATCAATTAAAAATGTTGTTTTGATATTTGGTTCAGTTATGAAAATACGGCCAGAAGCACACCCATCGTTATCAGCGACCGAAATATTTGACGATGGGAAAATTAGTTTTTGGTATTATTAAATGCACATGGTATGCATTTGGATGACTTTTCGGCAAAATGCCAGTGATACCAACGAAAAGTAGAATTTTTGCGGTTGGCCGACTCTCTTCGATCTCTTCGTTCCGACGAACAATTTCGGTAATTACGATTTCTAAAACATCAATACGTGAAATAAGAGTGTCTTATTTCGACGAAATATCAGGAGAGTTATGGCGCGACGTCCGTTTTTCTGGATGTGTCATTGGACTGACTTCTGATATAAATAGCGAATAAGGGTTTTACTTTTGTTCCCAGCAGGAAATAAAATCATTGACGACACGGTCATCAATGATGAACCAATTTCGAATCGAATCGTATATGTATATGTATATGTATATGTATATGTATATGTATATGTATATGTATATGTATATGTATATGTATATGTATATGTATATGTATATGTATATGTATATGTATATGTATATGTATATGTATATGTATATGTATATGTATATGTATATGTATATGTATATGTATATGTATATGTATATGTATATGTATATGTATATGTATATGTATATGTATATGTATATGTATATGTATATGTATATGTATATGTATATGTATATGTATATGTATATGTATATGTATATGTATATGTATATGTATATGTATATGTATATGTATATGTATATGTATATGTATATGTATATGTATATGTATATGTATATGTATATGTATATGTATATGTATATGTATATGTATATGTATATGTATATGTATATGTATATGTATATGTATATGTATATGTATATGTATATGTATATGTATATGTATATGTATATGTATATGTATATGTATATGTATATGTATATGTATATGTATATGTATATGTATATGTATATGTATATGTATATGTATATGTATATGTATATGTATATGTATATGTATATGTATATGTATATGTATATGTATATGTATATGTATATGTATATGTATATGTATATGTATATGTATATGTATATGTATATGTATATGTATATGTATATGTATATGTATATGTATATGTATATGTATATGTATATGTATATGTATATGTATATGTATATGTATATGTATATGTATATGTATATGTATATGTATATGTATATGTATATGTATATGTATATGTATATGTATATGTATATGTATATGTATATGTATATGTATATGTATATGTATATGTATATGTATATGTATATGTATATGTATATGTATATGTATATGTATATGTATATGTATATGTATATGTATATGTATATGTATATGTATATGTATATGTATATGTATATGTATATGTATATGTATATGTATATGTATATGTATATGTATATGTATATGTATATGTATATGTATATGTATATGTATATGTATATGTATATGTATATGTATATGTATATGTATATGTATATGTATATGTATATGTATATGTATATGTATATGTATATGTATATGTATATGTATATGTATATGTATATGTATATGTATATGTATATGTATATGTATATGTATATGTATATGTATATGTATATGTATATGTATATGTATATGTATATGTATATGTATATGTATATGTATATGTATATGTATATGTATATGTATATGTATATGTATATGTATATGTATATGTATATGTATATGTATATGTATATGTATATGTATATGTATATGTATATGTATATGTATATGTATATGTATATGTATATGTATATGTATATGTATATGTATATGTATATGTATATGTATATGTATATGTATATGTATATGTATATGTATATGTATATGTATATGTATATGTATATGTATATGTATATGTATATGTATATGTATATGTATATGTATATGTATATGTATATGTATATGTATATGTATATGTATATGTATATGTATATGTATATGTATATGTATATGTATATGTATATGTATATGTATATGTATATGTATATGTATATGTATATGTATATGTATATGTATATGTATATGTATATGTATATGTATATGTATATGTATATGTATATGTATATGTATATGTATATGTATATGTATATGTATATGTATATGTATATGTATATGTATATGTATATGTATATGTATATGTATATGTATATGTATATGTATATGTATATGTATATGTATATGTATATGTATATGTATATGTATATGTATATGTATATGTATATGTATATGTATATGTATATGTATATGTATATGTATATGTATATGTATATGTATATGTATATGTATATGTATATGTATATGTATATGTATATGTATATGTATATGTATATGTATATGTATATGTATATGTATATGTATATGTATATGTATATGTATATGTATATGTATATGTATATGTATATGTATATGTATATGTATATGTATATGTATATGTATATGTATATGTATATGTATATGTATATGTATATGTATATGTATATGTATATGTATATGTATATGTATATGTATATGTATATGTATATGTATATGTATATGTATATGTATATGTATATGTATATGTATATGTATATGTATATGTATATGTATATGTATATGTATATGTATATGTATATGTATATGTATATGTATATGTATATGTATATGTATATGTATATGTATATGTATATGTATATGTATATGTATATGTATATGTATATGTATATGTATATGTATATGTATATGTATATGTATATGTATATGTATATGTATATGTATATGTATATGTATATGTATATGTATATGTATATGTATATGTATATGTATATGTATATGTATATGTATATGTATATGTATATGTATATGTATATGTATATGTATATGTATATGTATATGTATATGTATATGTATATGTATATGTATATGTATATGTATATGTATATGTATATGTATATGTATATGTATATGTATATGTATATGTATATGTATATGTATATGTATATGTATATGTATATGTATATGTATATGTATATGTATATGTATATGTATATGTATATGTATATGTATATGTATATGTATATGTATATGTATATGTATATGTATATGTATATGTATATGTATATGTATATGTATATGTATATGTATATGTATATGTATATGTATATGTATATGTATATGTATATGTATATGTATATGTATATGTATATGTATATGTATATGTATATGTATATGTATATGTATATGTATATGTATATGTATATGTATATGTATATGTATATGTATATGTATATGTATATGTATATGTATATGTATATGTATATGTATATGTATATGTATATGTATATGTATATGTATATGTATATGTATATGTATATGTATATGTATATGTATATGTATATGTATATGTATATGTATATGTATATGTATATGTATATGTATATGTATATGTATATGTATATGTATATGTATATGTATATGTATATGTATATGTATATGTATATGTATATGTATATGTATATGTATATGTATATGTATATGTATATGTATATGTATATGTATATGTATATGTATATGTATATGTATATGTATATGTATATGTATATGTATATGTATATGTATATGTATATGTATATGTATATGTATATGTATATGTATATGTATATGTATATGTATATGTATATGTATATGTATATGTATATGTATATGTATATGTATATGTATATGTATATGTATATGTATATGTATATGTATATGTATATGTATATGTATATGTATATGTATATGTATATGTATATGTATATGTATATGTATATGTATATGTATATGTATATGTATATGTATATGTATATGTATATGTATATGTATATGTATATGTATATGTATATGTATATGTATATGTATATGTATATGTATATGTATATGTATATGTATATGTATATGTATATGTATATGTATATGTATATGTATATGTATATGTATATGTATATGTATATGTATATGTATATGTATATGTATATGTATATGTATATGTATATGTATATGTATATGTATATGTATATGTATATGTATATGTATATGTATATGTATATGTATATGTATATGTATATGTATATGTATATGTATATGTATATGTATATGTATATGTATATGTATATGTATATGTATATGTATATGTATATGTATATGTATATGTATATGTATATGTATATGTATATGTATATGTATATGTATATGTATATGTATATGTATATGTATATGTATATGTATATGTATATGTATATGTATATGTATATGTATATGTATATGTATATGTATATGTATATGTATATGTATATGTATATGTATATGTATATGTATATGTATATGTATATGTATATGTATATGTATATGTATATGTATATGTATATGTATATGTATATGTATATGTATATGTATATGTATATGTATATGTATATGTATATGTATATGTATATGTATATGTATATGTATATGTATATGTATATGTATATGTATATGTATATGTATATGTATATGTATATGTATATGTATATGTATATGTATATGTATATGTATATGTATATGTATATGTATATGTATATGTATATGTATATGTATATGTATATGTATATGTATATGTATATGTATATGTATATGTATATGTATATGTATATGTATATGTATATGTATATGTATATGTATATGTATATGTATATGTATATGTATATGTATATGTATATGTATATGTATATGTATATGTATATGTATATGTATATGTATATGTATATGTATATGTATATGTATATGTATATGTATATGTATATGTATATGTATATGTATATGTATATGTATATGTATATGTATATGTATATGTATATGTATATGTATATGTATATGTATATGTATATGT
>OX638135.1:43557556-43645056 GCA_951804985.1 Dryomyza anilis
GTATGGTTACTTCCTCTGGCATTGGTAGCGTAAGAACGTCGTTGTACATTATGTTCCAGAGTAACGGGCCGAGAACTGAACCCTGTGAACTCTTGCAGTAACATTGTACGATACTGGTCATTAGTGCGATACTGGTTATTAGTGCGCAGTACTTCTGTTCGGCTCCTCTTCCTTCAATCGCTGTCCTCGCCAATAGTGTCACCATCACAATCGCATCGATGGTAGATCGGGCCTTACGGAATCCAAATTGGCGTCCTGCTAGGCCGTCTTTGCACTCAACGACTTCTATTAAGCGGTTGTAAATTACTCATTCGAGGATCTTCCCTGCCGTGTCGAGTACGCCTATTGGTCGATATGACGATGGATATCCTAAATGCTTGTTTGGCTTCGGGATAAGTACTAGCTTCTGCTTCTTCCATCGAACCGGAAATACACCTTCGGCGAGACATTGGTTGCATGTCTCTATGAACATACTGGGCACCTTGCAACCGCCAGCTTAAGTGCTGCATTTGGAATGCCGAATGCCCCAAGAACCTCATTCGTACAATGTTTTTTTGTGCAGATATAAAGGTTTTTTTTAAGATTTAAGGACGCTGTTTTGGATCCGCCATTTTGAATTTTAAAATTTTAATTTGGAATTCGTAATCACTGGTCCCAAAAAGCTTCTTGCATAATTTTTTTTTTGCAGATGTAGGAAGCAACTATCAAGTTAATTCAATAATGTTCGATATCCACATATATTTACATTCAGACTGACTTGATTTAGAAACTTGATTTTATGCTTTTTAATATAGTTACTATAGTTTATATAAACAATTTATGTAGTTATACTCAAGTCTTTATATGTGTGATTTCAACTTTATTATTAAAGCTTGGGGAATATTCTCAAAATATTATTGAAAACAAGGAAAATCAAAAAATATTCGTCCAGGCTTGACGAAACGTTTATTGGAAAAATACAAAAATGAAAAACTAAATACTAACCGAGTAATCGTAATCTTTTCGTAACTACAAATCTAACCGAAGTATCGTAACTACAAATCTTTTCCAATTTATTTATTTAAGTGGAATTATAGTTCGTTAATATTCCCTCAATACCAAAAGTGTTCCGATCACTGCAAATGTGAAAAAAACTTGAATATGTTCAAAACAACAATTTTTGGCTTTCCACGTTCCCCTTAACATTTGAAATATATCCGTGTATTTTAGGGTCTGAGTTTATTGAAATGTAACATCACAAAATCAGCGTTTAAAAATATCGCGTTTAAAAATAATGAAATGCAAATATTTTATTAATATTTTGAAAATTGTGCAACATTTCTCTTCCAAATTTTGTTTATAGAAAATAATGTTTTTGTAGGATTTTAAACATTAACATTTTAAACATTTACGGAGGCACATCCAAAGTATTGCACGAAATAGTTAAAATATTCAATATTCGAAATTTCGGTCAATGTTTTAACCAAAAAGTTAATTTCTTTTTATTTTTTTGAAAACTCTATATTTTTTGCACCCTACATAAACTTTCATAATCTCAACCAGCTTCACTAAATATATAAAATTTTATTGATATGAAATTGAATTTCTAAACCGATAAGGATAACAGCAAAAAAAAAATGTTTTTGGCTCTAAATATAATTCAATGAATAATTTACAAAAAAAAAAAACATATTACAAAAGAAAAATAGTTTCCGTGCATTTACAGCAAAATACAATAAATAGAAATTTCTCATGATAAAAAACATTAATAAAAATAAATTGTTACAAGAAATTAACATTAAATTAACAAATACAATATAAAAATAGTTTACTATATCGCAATTAAGCAAAGAATGTCTAGTTTTACAAACTCAAAGTAAACCAGTTGGGATGGTTAGATCACATGGGAAATTTTAAAACAAAGGGTACCAATCGATAACATTCGATGAACATTTTTAATATATGGCCTCATTTTTAATATAGGACTGTTAAATTTTAAAATATTTTTTAATAATTATATTTGAGAAATATAAATAAAGGTTTGATTAATATTTGTCAAAGTCAAAAAAAAAATTCAAAAGTCAAATATAATTATACCCTACACGAAGAGTGAAAGGGTATATTCCGTGTGGTACGCCGTTTGTAACATACAGAAGGAAGCACATCCGGTATGGAAAAGTATATATATTTTTGATCAGCGAGGTCATGATCAGCTGAGTCGATTTAGCGATGTCCGTCTGTCTGTTGAAATCCCTACTACTTAAACAATTGAAGAGTTAGATAAATGAAACTAATAATTTAGATTACTCATATACCTACGCTGTACGTGCAACTAAATTGGCGAGATCGGTCCATATGACCTGTGATCTGATCATTTATATTCAAAAATACCTTATATTAAATTTACATCTACATATCAATTTTACTGTATACGTGATTAGGTAAACTTTTTAGGTCAAATATATATTGAAATCATGCTCAAATACATGAAAATAATGTTTTCCGCCGATACGACTTGTGGTTCCAAAACAAAAAAAATCGAAATTCGGTAAACCTACCCATTTGTAAATATGGGTATCAAACCCGGGGTTTTCGAGGTAACCGGGTAATACCCGTGTACCATTAGCCTTCTAATGATGTCCGCTATCGATTTCCGAAATAAAAATTTTTGGGTCATAAATGGGTTTTTGACCCCCTTTTGGTGGTCATGGACCACTCCAAAGGGTACCAATAGCATTCTAATGGCGTCCGCTATCGATTTCCGAAATAACAAATTTTGGGTCATAAATGGTTTTTTTACACTTTTTTGGGGGTCGTGGCCCACTCCAAAGGGTACCATTAGTCTTCTAATGAGGTTCGCTATCCATTTCCGCAATAAAAAAAATTTAGACAAAAAGTGGTTTTTGACCCCCTTTTGGGGGTCAGGGACCACTGAGATACCATTCGATTTCCCTCGATGTCTCTACCGATTTCTGTTATAAAATTTTTGTCGGTCTTTTTATCATATTCCACCCACTTTTGCCCACCCACCCACTTTTGTCCACCCACATTTTTCCAACCACTTCCGACCAACTCCCACATCAAGCAAACGAACGGACAGACAAATTAACAAGCGATCAAATGAACAATCGGCAATCGAACAAACGAACGAACGAACGAAAGAGCTACTCGAAGCTCGAACAACGATCGAGCAATCGAGCTACTCGAAAAAACGAGCTACTCGAATAGCTCGAACAAACGAACGAACAAACTACCCGGGTTTTACGAACTACCCGGGTAGCTCGAACAGGGTTTTTCGAGTATTTGAACTACCCGGGTATTACCCGGGCCTTCGAGCGCCCGGATACCCGGGCTACTCGAAAATACTCGTATGAAATCGAGAGCTCTGGTATCAAATGAATGGAAATTCTTCAGCGATTGAAAGTTTGTAATTATTTTCAGTATTCGTATACCCTGGTGACCAATATACCACTTTGAATGGTAACCACACAAATGTGTAGGGTATTTATAGTCGGCTTAGACCGACTATAATTTTGATAATTTTAACTATCATAATAACACCAAATTTAATATTTCCCATGTGATCTAACTTTCCTTCCTTTTTATTTTAGATATATATTTACAAAAATCAAAATTATTTATTATTTTTGATATATATGAAAAAAAGTCGTTACTCCTACCAAAAAAAAATCTCAAAATCATCAAACAAACAAATTTGCTGAACTTTTTATTTTAGATATATATTTATAAAAATCAAAATTATTTATTATTTTTGATATATATGAAAAAAAGTCGTTACTCCTACCAAAAAAAATCTCAAAATCTCCAAACAAACAAATTGGCTGAACATAACCGGATGAAGTGAAATATTTTTTTTTTTTCAAAATATCACCTCTGTTTCGGTTTCGGACTAAATTAGGGCGCGGTCGAATTTGTGGTACCCTATATAAATCGAAAGCTTATACACCACCATATGATCATGTAACTACTGAAATGAAAGGTAAATTTATCACGATTAATATGAAATTATTTTCATGCTCCGATAATCCCTGTGAACTCATGAACCTTTTTAGTTTTAACAACTGAGTTCATTTTATACACGAATAATATATAGATACAAGTGTGGGTACCCAAACGAAAAGAAATTTACTCAGGAGTCTATTATACACTTTTGTATATATGTTTTAAAAAATATAATATTTTCTAAAATAAATGTCGCCTGCGACGCTTCCTCGATATAACATCCCAACGAAATATAATAATTAACTGTTGGGCCACTTTAGAAAATTTATAAAAGCGTTTCAGCGTTACCTATTTATTTCTAAATTTCATCGTCATTTTTATAAATAATTAAATATTTGTATCAACAATCAGAATTTCATTTTAATTTTTTTTTACATAATTACAAATCCTAATCGCTATGGTTATCAGATCATAAAAATAACCATATAATTGCAAATGTAGCATTATTACCTTTCATTTGAGTACCTATATGACCAAAGAGGTAGGTGCACCGGTTTTATATTTTCTAGGGATCGCATCCTATTTTTTTTTTAAATTTGTTTTAGATTATTTTCAAATAATCAGTCGAACTACTTTTTTGATTATTTTCAAATAATCAAAAAAAAAAGTAGTCGGATTACTAGTTTTTGATTATTTGAAAGTAGTCATGAAAATAATCAAAAAATGTACTAAGAACCAAATTACTTTTTGATTATTTCTAATAGTAATCAAAATTATTGATTATGATTTTTTAGTAATCGTACTCAAGAGTAGTCGTAATCCAACCTTTACAGCTCTGGTGTGAAGATAGCGCATCGCGGCGAATTGGAGTTATCCCACAATTTGTGAAGTTATCCCACAATTTTAATTCGCCGCAATTTTTTTTAAAATATAATATATTAAAATCTTCTGATTTTTTGCATTTCCATGTAATATAAGTTCAAAAATCAATAATATACTATAAACCGATATAGAGTCATATATTTTTAAAATTACGAAAATTGCATATATTTTTAAATAAAAACAAGACCCTTAACATTATAACAGTACCATTATTTGTGAATATATGTTAGAGAAAATAGATCTAGCTAATTTTAGTATTAACATATTTTATCAATATGACCCGACATCATGGTAAAGTGTAGTTTTAAAAAGAGGTTCTGATCTCAACTTTAAATGTAAATATGCATTTCTTGAAACTTAAAAAAAGGCATAAACTGAAAAACCATCTCCTGATTTTTTGATATGTTGCAGATTATTGGCTAAAAAAACGGTCATTTAAAAAAAAGTCGTACCAGCCCATTTATTGTTTATTTTTAAAGCACCTATCGAATGAATCATTAATTAAAAATATGTTCTTGCAAATAACAAAAATTCTAAAAATTGAAAATCTTTTCATGCAAAAAGGGCGAATGTTTTTGCAAATAACAAATATTCGAATAATTGAAAATCTTGTCATGCCAAAAGGAATCTTATCGTTTTGTCGCCATATCTTTTTATGGGAACAAGATAAAATAGAGGTGTACTCAAATAACAAAAATTCGAAAAATTATCATGCGAAAAGGGCGAATCTTTTTGCAAATAACAAAAATTCGAAAAATTATAAATCTTGTTGCCATAACATTTTATTGGAACAAAATAAAATAGAGGTGTAGAGGTTTATTTTTAAAGCACCTATCGATCAGAATCATTAATAAAAAATAATTTCTTGCAAATAACAAAAATTCGAAAAATTAAAAATCTTGTCATGCCAAAAGGGACGAATCTTTTGTTTATTTCGCCATAACTTTTTATACTGGTGTGAAGATAGCGCATCGCTTCAAAACTCAAGAATATACTACAAGCCGATATAGAGTCATATATTTTTATAATTACGAAAATTGCATATATTTTAAAATAAAAACGAGTTAGGAAAGTTAGGTCACATGGGTAAGTTCGGTCACATTGGACGGACTTTATAGTCGGTCGGGCCCGACTATGGAATACCCTACACCTTTGGTGGGGATATTAATGTGGGATATTTAATTGTATACTTTAATTTAAGTTATTAATTACGCTGGACGTCCTCCCCCCCACATTGGTATATTATTCACATATCAGAAATTTACTTCTTATATCCCCTTAATTTAAAATTTAATATAAAAGTATAAAAAATACTAATAAAAAGAATTATAAAAATAAAAGTGGGCAGACCACGCCTATATTTAAGTTTTTTTAGGCTAATATTTCATAGATTTGATTTTAATAATTCACGGCTAAAATTTCCTCTCTGAAAACCCGGAAAATAATTTTAAAAAATGTGGGCGGATCACGCCCGTTTTTGGACGATTCTAGGAGAATTCCAACACTGCGTTTTAAATTTTATAACTATATCTTGAACACTTTTCGAGTTATTAGTTCCTAAAGACTTATGTAAAAATGACTTGTATGGGAGGTGGGCGTGTCCGTTGACCGATTTGGCTCATTTCCAAATTCAGTTTCTCTTTTTGGCTAAAACATATTGAAACGGAATTTCATCGCATTCTGAGAAGTACTTCTCAAGTTACTACGTTTTCGGACAGACAGACAGACAGACGAACAGACGGACAGACAGACGGACATGGCTAAACACACTCGGGTAGTGATGCTGATCAAGAATATATATACTTTTCCTTACCGGACACGCCTAATAAGGGGCGTTACAATATATGCACAAACTTAATATACCCTGTACCTCATAGGTGTAAGGTATAATAAAACGCTTAAAAGTAAAACAGCATCCTGATTTGTGAAGAAAATAGATCTAGTTAAAGAAAATAGATCTAGCTAATTTCAGTATTAAAATATTATATTAATATGCCCCGTCGTTTTATGTCGTTTTAAAAGGGGGTTCTCATCTCAACTTTAAATGTAAATATAATGAGAAACCACCTTGAGATTTTTTGATATGTTGCATGTAATAGGCTAAACTAACATTTATTTCACAAAATATCGTACTAACTCACTTTTAAATCAAGCTCCTTCATGGTGAAAAATGGGTCCAAAGTTTGGTAATTTTTCATTCGCAGTAAGAAAAAATGCATTTTTTTGAAACTTAAAAAAACGCTTAAAATAAAAACAAACCTCGAGATTTTTGGATATGTTGCAGATAATAGGCTAAACTAACGTTTATTTAAAAAAACAATATCAGCCCATTCTTAAATCCTTCATGGTGAAAAAATGGTCCACAGATTGGTAATTTTTAAGAAGCAGTATGGAAAATATGCATTTCTTGAAACTAATAAAAACGCTTAAAATAAAAAAAACACCTCAAGATGTTTGAATATGTTGCAGATTATAGGCTAAAATAACGTTTATTTAAAAAAATCGTACCAGCCGATTTTTAAATCAGGCTCCTTTATGCTGAAAAAAGTGTCCAAATTTGGTAATTTTTATGTAGCAGTATGGAAAAAATGCATTTATTGAAAAAAAAAACGCTTAAATCAAAAAACCACCTCTCGATTTTTGGATATGTTGCAGATTATAGGCCAAACTAACATTTGCTGTGAAAACCTCGTACCAATTAAGGCTCCTTCATGGTGAAAAATTGGTCCAAAGTTTGTTAATTTTTCAGTCGCAGTAGTGAAAAAATGCTTAAAATAAATTACATTAAAAATGGGTTAATAATAATTAATTTCGGTATTTTTCTGACTTTTTTCAAAACTGGAGCTAACTTTGAAAAAAAATTATCAAATAATATTATAATTATTATATTAAACCATTAAAAATGGGTAAAAATCATTAATTTTGTTTTATTTTCGACTCTGGCCGACAATCTTCAAAACTGTAGCTGAGTTCAAAAAAAGTTGTTGCTAACTTTACAACATGTGAAGTTAGCACCAAAAACCCAACAACACTTTCGAAAATCTGCTTGTTGCTATCTTCACGCCGGTGAAAAATGCATTTTTTTGAAACGCTATAAAATAAAACGAGTTGGGAAAGTTAGGTCACATGGGTAAGTTCGGTCACATGGGGCGGATTTTTATAGTCGGTCGGGCCCGACTATGGAATACCCTACAACTTTGGTGGAGATATTAATGAGGAATATTTAATTGTATACCTTAATTTTAAATTTTTAATTATGCTGAACCTCAGAATATTATTCATATATCAGAAATTTACGTCTTATATCCCCATAAATTAAAAAAAATTATATAAAGTATAAAAAACTAAAAAAAAAATTGAAAAATATAATTGGGCGGACCACGCCTATATTTAAAATTTTGAAAGGCTAATATTTCATAGATTTGATTTTAATAATTTACGGATCAAATTTTTACTATGAAAACCCGGGATATAATGAAAAAAAAAAGTGGGCGGATCACGCCCATTTTTGGACCACATATTTTTAGGTATATTCTAACAATACGTTTTAAATTTTATAACTATATCTTGAATACTTTTCGAAATATTAGTTTCGAAAGAGTTATGTAAAAGTGACTTGTATGGGAGGTGGGCGTGTCCGTTGACCGATTTTGCTCATTTTCAAACTTAGTTCCTACTTTTGGATAAAATATATTGAGACGAAATTTCATCGCATTCTGATCAGTATTTCTCAAGTTATTCTGTATTCGGACAGCAAGACAGCAAGACAGCAAGACGGACAGACAGACAGACAGACGGACATGTCTAAACGGACTCGGGTAGTTATGCTGATCAAGAATATATATACTTTTCCATACCGGACACGCCTCCTAAGGGGCGTTACAATATATGCACAAAGTTAATATACCCTGTACCTCATAGGTGTAGGGTATAAAAACACAATTTAAAATAAAAAATGACCTCTAGATTTTTGGTGTTGCAGATTATAGGCTAACGTTTATTTAAAAAAATCATACCAGCTCACTTTTCAATCAGGCTCTTTCATGGGGAAAATTTGCTAATTTTTCATTCGCAGTATGAAAAAAATGCATTTCTTGAAACGTAAAAAAAAACGCTTAAAATAAAAAACCACCACGAGATTTTTGGTTATGTTGCAGACTATAGACTAAACCATCGTTTGCAGACCTTGGCTGCTACAGGTAATGATCCGAGTCCATATTGGCACCTCGGATAGTGCGTACGTCCATCACGCTCGAAGCGTGCCTTCCGTCAATCACAACGTGGTCAATTTTGTTTCGAGTTTTTTTTTATCGGGTGCCAACCATGTGGCCTTGTGGATATCGAAATGTTCGGTGGGACCCAAACCCAACGCACGAACCCTCACTCTGAGGGAGATGCTCACCACTCACTTTAGCCGACATCTACACCGGGTGGTGTAGAGCGTCGTTTCCAGGGACTTCCACCGAAGTGGAGGTGTCACCATTTGACAACTTTCCAATTCTGGTGACCAGTGCATTGACTTGAGACGACACCGACAGGGATTGCGCTGGCTTCGCCATGTTGAAGCGCTCAGACACGTTGCCTTGTGATGATCGCCCCCATAGCCCCTATCTATCAATAGATGCTCAAAAAATGAGCGTGATCCGCTCACATTTTTATACCCTACACCATGAGGTACAGGGTATATTAACTTTGTGCATATATTGTAACGCCCCTTAGGAGGCGTGTCCGGTATGGAAAAGTTTATATATTCCTGATCTGCATCACTACCCGAGTCCGTTTAGCCATGTCCGTCTGTCCGTCTTGCTGTCTTGCTGTCTTGCTGTCTTGCTGTCTTGCCGTCTTGCTGTCTTGCTGTCCGAATACAGAATAACTTGAGAAATACTGATCAGAATGTGATGAAATTTCGTCTCAATATATTTTAGCCAAAAGTAGGAACTGAGTTTGAAAATGGGCCAAATCGGTTAACGGACACGCCCACCTCCCATACAAGTCACTTTTATATAACTATTTCGGAACTAATAACTCGAAAAGTATTCAAGATATAAGTATAAAATTTAAAACGTATTATGAGAATTCACCTAAGAATATGTGGTCCAAAAATGGGCGTGATACGCCCACTTTTTTTTCATTATTTCCCGGGTTTTCATAGTGGACATTTGATCCGTAAATTATTAAAATCAAATCTATGAAATATTAGCCTTTCAAAATTTTAAGTTTTTTAGTTTTTTTTTTATACTTTTATATACATTTTTTAATTTATGGGGATATAAGACGTAAATTTCTGATATATGAATAATATTCTGAGGGTGGGGAGGTTCAGCATAATTAACCATTCCACCAAAGGTGTAGGGTATTCCATAGTCGGGCCCGACCGACTATAAAAATCCGCCCCATGTGACCTAACTTTCCCAACTCGTTTATTTTTATGCCTATTTGTATAGCACTCAAATTTATTGCTATAACTTTTTTTTATCCTCAAATGTTACCAACATTAAAATTTGTGTATCATCTTACTTTCTCGATTTTTTCCATTTTTTTAAGTGAATTTTTCTTATATTGTTGATGAAAAAAAAAGCTTTTTTCTAGTTCACCTATCGAGTTCTCTTAAACGAATTAACCAATTTAAAAATGTTCTGAGAAATGTACATTGGATATTCAATTACCTTTCATTCGATATAACACTTGATCATATGTGTTATTTAGAACGCGAGATATTTAAAATATATGTGAGCACCATTATGAAAGCTCGGTTCAAATTTATTGGCTCATATTTTGTAAACCATTTTGTAACCATATTTTCGGAATCAGGGCGTCATTTTACATTATATAAAAATAACCTTGACTGCTGCGCAGAATGGCTGTTGTGTAGTGTAATTTTTATTGACTTTTATAAATTTACAATGATTACAACCGAAGGTTTGGCAGCACCATTTCAGAAACTAATGAAATTTGGTAGCGTGGTTTTATGACTTGAAATTAAGAAAAATGCATAAAGTTTCACTAGCTTAACTTACTGTAACTTAGTAAGTAGTTAACTTACGGAATCCATTTAAACGACCATTCTTAAAATATGATTATCTCTTTCTTAAAATTTTTAGAAAAATATATGTTAAAGACTATCCTTTTGCTAATAAACTGTCAAAATTTCAGAGTGGTGTTTGGGCTTGTTCTCGAGTTATTAATAAAAATGTTTTATAAAGTAGAAATTTTCATATCAAATTTTTATTATAAAATTTTGTAATTATTTTCTTTGTAATGTTATTAAACTATAAAAACGAATAAAATTTATTTTATAGCTTTTGAAACAAATAATTAATTTTGGGTGACCATATTTGTTAGGTGACCAACCGAAAATATAGATCATTGGCTGAATTTTACTTTACCAGCCGAAGTGAAATATTTTTTTTCTTTTTCAAACTATCCCCTCTGTTTGGATTCAAAAGTAAAATAAATATGTAAATTAGGGTGCGGTCGGACCTGTGGTACCCTAGAAAAATCGAAAAACTTTACAACTACCTATATGAACATATAGGTACTCAAATGAAAGGTAATGATCTCACAGTAAGTTACAGTAAGTTAACCTAGTGGAACTTTGTGCATTTTTTGTGAGTTTTTCATATTTCAAGGACTCATATATCTGAAACCACTGCAGTTAGGAAACTGAAATTTTGCATTTTTCTTAATTTCAAGTCATAAAACCACCCTACCAAATTTCATTAATTTCTGAGATGGTGCTGCCAAAATTTTAAAATTTTCAGTTGATTTGACGTGGAATAACCCATATATTAATAAATTTTTTAACTCTGTAATTAAAGACGGCGAAAAATATTAGCAAATGTCAAAACCTTTTATCGAAGTCGTTATGCAATGTTGCAACCATATAAAAATATGATACTACTTCTATGATCTTGATCCTAGAGTGCGCTTTTGGCTATTTAAAAATAAAAATCGTTTGAAGTTTCACTTTAAATTCAAAGTTTAAGACCAAATCGCAACTCTGCGTTAGGTCGGTCGTCCGTTTACCGACTTTGGCTATGCTTTGCTCAGGCGTTACGATCTCTGTCCACACAAAGCATCAGTACACTTTTTCAAGTCGCAATTAAGCATTGCGTTGCGGTTGCGTTTCGAACCGTTTTCTCTTATTCGCGGTATAAATAAACAATTTTCGCGCACTAAAAATTAATTTTTTGTTCAAACAAAGTTTTTGTTATTGTTTTCAAATAATATTTTTAAGGAAACTAAATTCTATGAAATAACGATTAGTAAGAAAATGTCAAACGGACGACCTAGTAGAGAGTAATTCTACTTTTGCGTTGCTGATGCGTTTATGATATTTGTGAGAATTTACGATAAAAAGAATGAGGTCTAATTTCGGTTTGAATCATTGGTTTCTATAGATTCTACTTTTTCTGTCAACGCAAGCACGACCTAACGCACCGTTACGATTTGGCCTTTATAAATAAAATATGTGAACACTAGACTCATTTAAATTTGTATGAAAAATCTAGAATTATTTTTTCTTTCGCTCCGCGTCCACATTTTGAAAATAGGCCCATTAAAACTGAGAAGAAGCTTTTAAAACCAAAAAAAAGGTGATATTGCGCAAAGTGCTTAATGGACATTTTTGAACATTTAACGACTATTTTCAATAAAATTATTATTACTCCAAGTATAAAAAGACATCACTAGATTTTCTTTTTATACCCTACACTAAGAGTAAAAGGGTATATTCAGTTTGGTACGCCGTTTGTAACACCCAGAAGGAAGCATCTCCGGTATAGAAAAGTATACACATTCTTGATCAGCATGACCTCCTGAGTCGATTTGGCGATGGCCGTCTGTCCGTCCGTCTGTCTGTCCGTCTGTTGAAATCCCTACTACTTAAAAAATTAAAGAGTTAGATAAATGAAACTTATAATTTAGATTACCCATATACCTACGCTGTATGTGCGAAAAAAATGTCGAGATGGGTTAATTTTGACCTGTGATCTGACCATTTATATTTGAAAATACCTCATATTAAATTTACATCTACAGATCAATTTTACTGTATACGTGCTTTGGTGAACATTTTGGGCATATATATATATTGAAATCATGCTCAAATACATGAAAATAATGTTTTCCGCCGATACGACTTGTGGTTCCAAAAAAAAATCGAAATTCGGTAAACATACCCATTTTTAAATATGGGTATCAAATGAATGGAAATTCTTCAGCGATTGAAAGTTTGTAATTATTTTCAGGATTCGTATACCCTGGTGACCTATATACCACTTTGAATGGTAACCACATATATGTGTAGGGTATTTATAATCGGCTTAGACCGACTATAATTGTGATATTCCTAACTATCATAATAACAACTTTTATATAATGTCCCTACTTTAAAATTTCCCATGTGATCTATTTTTCCCAACTTCTTTTTTTATTTAATTTAAAATATCTTACTGAAATAATGGTTTTTAAAATTAAAAATGTTTAGTTAACCATTACAATTTCATGGCTTGCCAAACACGTTAAATGTAGACTTTTTTTGAGTATAGCAAATTTAACTGTTGAAATTTTTCTAATATTGTTCTAATGAGTTTAAAATAATATTTTTGCATTATTGCACATACAAATATCTTCAAAACGATATATCACACTTAATTTTTCGGATATCGTATTATTAGTAGATAGTAAAATTATACACACATTGCCTAAAACACTCCCAACCCAAAAGTCGATGCCATTGGGATTTGGCCAGTACCCGCTTGCGTCATTGGACATCCAAAAAAATGTCCAAATCCCAATGGAACAGATTTGTCCAAAAAAATGGACGCAAGTGGTTTCTACTAAATCCCAATGAAACCAAACATGCAATAAAATGTATGAAATAGGAATATAAAATAATTATTCAGAATATTCTTTTTAATCAAGAACATTTATATACATGAATTTATCATTTTATAAATTCGCGAGAGAACGAAATTCAAAGAATTTTAAACAAATTCGAAAATTCACCAATGAATGAAATGAAAAATTTCCAGAGAGCATATTCTTTGGAGAATTAATGTTTTTCAAATATTCTATTAACCCTGCTTTTTTGCGATTTTTAAAATTTTTATAATAAGTGTAATTATGAACATTTGATGCTTCAACTATTAAGTTTCTTCATATAATAGTATAAAAAAATTTATAAAAGTCCATATAATAATATAAAAAATTAAATTATAAGTAAACAATTTAATTTATAGTGAAATATCATATTTTATTGGTTTTTTATTATTATTTACTGTTTCATAGTATTTAATGCATTTATAATCTAATCACACAAATTTAACTTTTAAAATGCAACATTCAAATAATATAAATTAATTGCTCGATGTTGCACAATGTTGCACACAACTGATGATCCTTTTATTAAAGTTTTTAATTTAAATATATAGATATATATTTTATATGAATATTTTATAATAAAGATATTTTAAATATGTAAATATGAATTATTTTTTATTAAATAAAACTTTTAAATTACATTGCAAATTAAATGAAATAGTTTTTTTTAGTACAATATCAGTTTTATAAAAGAACCAACAATATGAATTTATATTGTCCTCTCACTTGCGCTCATCCATTAGACTTTACTTATTTCATTCTGCTTTGCGTTTGTGCATCACAGCAACAAAATGTGTCAAATAATTGCTTTATTGTTTCTATGATTTTTCCTGAAACATTTGGGCAATCTTTATTTTTTTTCAAAATATCAAAACTTGTAGATTTTGAATCTTCAATTTTTGATATTCTTGGAAAAATGTTATCATTTTTCATTATTTTCTCATAATTCTGTTTATAAAAATCACAGACAGACATCGTTGCATTTTTTGCCTTTTTTGCAGTGTTGCCAAATTTAGTTGTTGTATAAATTAACGCACACATTGAAAGTTTTACGTTAATTGCATCTATACATTAATAAAAATTGCCAACTACTTTGCAAGTATTTAAAATTGTTCAACACAATCAAAGTTTCGCAACACATTCAAACTTTGACTTTTTGCAGTAAATATAAAATATATGTTTTCTTAATTTTAAGCAAAATTCTTATTTTTGGAATTAACATGATTTTTAAATAATGTATGTGCCATGATTAATTAATGTTTTGAATTATGAAAAATATTTTTTAAGTTATTTCCAAAAAACTTTAAATTCAATTTTTAATATTTATCTGAATTAAAAACAAAATATCCAAAACATTATAATAATTACATTAAAATATAATATTGTAAACATTTATAGCTAACTCTAAAAATTATATCAAACATAAAAATTAATTTTCAAAAAATTCAAATATTTTTTTTTATTGTTAAATTATATTTAAGCTTATGTTTTTTATTGTCAAAAACATTTAAAATCAGAATTAAAAATTGGTTTTTAAAAAATTTCAAATATATTGCATTATTAATGAATATTTTCTCAATCAGTTGAATCAGAAAATTTTTGTAATCATTCGTTTGAAAAAAAGTACAACAACAATTTAAATTGATTTAAAAAAATAATACAAACATAAAATTTAACTTATTAATTTATAAGTATTTAATTTATGGTTATCCACAGCATAGTCCAAACTAACTATCAAAATTATTATAGTTACGTACTTAAATAAAAATATTTAAAAAAAAATAAAAAAAACGTAGATTCACATATTATAAAGAAATAAAAAACTACTTAAAAATAATATTTCTATCAAGCGTTTTTATCAATCGCTTGATAGAAATATTATTTTTAAACCAAGTATTTTTTTATTTATTTTACTAATATAAGTATATTTTATTTATTTTACTAATATATCCTATATATAAAACTCTTGGTCCGTCTGTCTGTTTGTTCCAGCATCACGTCTAAACCGCTGTACCGATTTGACTGAAATACTGTGGATACTATGGAATCCGGAGGGTAACATATGCTATATATGAGCGGGATTAAGTGATAATCATTTGCAAAAACAAGACAAGAAATGGTCTTGCCCGCTAAGTCTTGCTCTTGTTCTTGCGTAGGTACATATGATCTTCTTCTTGGTCTTGCAAAACCGTTCTTACTCTTGCTTGCAAGAATCTTTCAAAATTTTACTTCTTAAATTTTAAATAAAAGATGGTATACAAATATCTTTCAAATATCTCAGAACACTCGCAACCAAATTGATCATGTTGTGATTGACGGAAGGCACGCTGTGTGTGTGATGGATGTACGCTCGATCCGAAATACCAACGAACAAGCCTATGCCGCTCGACGCTCACACCTGCTTGCTCAAGGCACTCCCCCTCTCGATGATATATGCGCGCAGTGGACACACGTCTCCCGCTCAATGTGTACGGCTGCCGAAGAGGTGCTTGGATTCCAACGCCCACTACGAAACAAGTGGTATGACGAAGAGTGTCGCGCAGCCATTGCAGAGAAAGACGCTGCATATAGAGCCACCCTGCAGTCGGTAGTTACGCGAGCCGCTAAAGAGCGATACAGTGAGAAGAGGAAGGAGGAGAGACATCTTTTTAGGTGCAAGAAAAGAGAATTAGAAAGACGCGAGTGTGAAGATATTGTTACGAAAATTCAGGCTACGGAAAACTGTTCTATGAGTTCGTATCGCTGGATTGTGTACAAAATAAAACACACTAATATTTGGTTGGTTTTAACTAGTATTATTTCAACTAGTATTAATTAACTTTATTTACTTAAATAACAACTTAATAACAATCACTTATATAGTAGCCGCGGTAGCTCAGTGGTTAGTGCGTTGGACTGCGAGCCGAAAGGTCCCCGGTTCAAGCCTGGACTGGGGCTAACAACATCTTTTCATAGAAACATTTTTCTATACCGCGCTACCTCTCGTCAGTAAATGGCAAACCTACGAGAGTAAAACCATTGCCTATGAAAAAGCTCTCACCCGCCGTTCGGATTCGGCAATAAACTGTAGGTCCCACCACTTTGAGTACAAATATAACACGCACAGCTCAAAATGGTGAGAGAGCTCGGCCGAAGTTCTATACAGGACTGTAGCGCCAAACTATTATATTATTATTATTATATCCACTGCTGTATTACTACAAGTTATCTTGACAATGTTCGCTCACGAGATGCACTAGTTCACTATCAAATCACAACTGAAGTACAGTGCCACAGATGCGCGGCCTTATATACTGCTGGCATCAGTTGGACACGTTTCGACAAGCTTCGACTTGTTTCGAGAACCTTCTACTCGTTTCGTGAATGACGCATGCTATTGGCATCTCATTCGCACTCATGTGTTTTATTGCGCTGATCTTCCATCTCTTTCTCGCACACTGTCTCAGTGCGCTGAATGATATTCCGTCTCTTTCTAACACATGCTTAGTGCGCTGAATTGTCTTGCGTCTCATTAATTATTGTTGATTGCTTGCACTATAGGGCAAATAACATCATTTCGTAACACTGCCCTCCACCTAAATCTGTTCGTCCCGAACAGATGTTAATCCTCTCTCTCTCTGAATGGCGCCAACCTTTCTAAATGTACTACTTTCATTTTTCGTCTAACGCCTGCAGTATTCTGAATCCGATACACGACATCGTTAATTCTTTTAATTATCTTATATGGTCCTTCCCAGTGTGTTTCTAGCTTAGGGGATAAGCCTTTCTTCCTTTGTGGGTTATAGAGCAAAACAAGCTCTCCTTCCGTAAATCCCTCTGTATTTGTGCGCAAGTCGTATTTGACCTTCATCTTATCACTCGCAAATTGTGTACGCTGTCTTACAAATTGATGCACTTCGTTCATTTCTTCACTTTTTTTAATTTCAAAAACGCCCTTTCTTGATCATCACCCCATTGAAATGCGCGGTTAATTCTTGTCAATTCGTGAGACTGCTAGCAACATTGGCAAAACTTGGAACAAATCGCCTGTAGTATGTACATAGCCCCAAGAACCTTCGAAGGTCATGTAGGTTCTGTGGTCTGGGCCACTCTTTTACGGCAACTATTTTATCCTCGTCGGTATGTACACCTTCTGTGGTAACTCGATGACCCAGATATTTGACTTCTTTCTTAAAAAGTGAACATTTCTTTGGGCTAAGTTTCAGTCCCGCACTTTCAAATCGAAGAAAAACTTCTTCTAGATTTCTTAGATGTTCATTGAAATCCTTGCCCATAACAATTATGTCATCAAGGTATACCAGACATGTTTTCCAGTGTAAACCTTTTAATACGAGCTCCATTAACCGCTCGAATGTAGCTGGGGCATTGCACAGTCCAAATGGTATTACCAGAAATTGCCATAGTCCATCGCCAGTACTGAATGCGGTCTTCTCTCGATCGTTCTTATCGATTTCTACCTGCCAGTAACCGCTTTGCAAGTCTAACGTAGAAAACCATTTTGCATTAGAAAGTGTATCCAAGGTATCGTCGATTCTAGGCAATGGATAGCTATCCTTCTTGGTTACATCATTTAACTTTCGGTAATCAACGCAAAACCGCGTACTACCATCCTTCCTTTTAACCAACACCACTGGTGAGCTCCATAGGCTTTCTGATGGTTCCACGACACCATTTTTGTCCATCTCTTCGATTAAATGTGACACTTCATCCCGTCTGGCAAGTGGTACTCTTCGCGGTGCTTGACGAATTGGTTTATAGTCACAAGTGTCTATTCGATGTTTTACGATGGAAGTTCTTCCGTCGTATTGGCCTTTAGTAGCGAATACATACCAGTGTTTATCAATTAGTTGTTGTACTTTACCCTTTTTATTTATCTATTTGCGGTGTATTGTTGATTTTTGATTGACTTGCTTCACAATTTATTATCGGAGATGCCTCTTGACACCTATCTATTACTGTTCCCTTTTTAATTAATTTGGACGAGTTTTCCATGTTGAGAACTCTTATTGGAACAACTTTGTCTTTTGTCGCTTCAACTAATGTTCCTCCGACAACAATATTACTTCTGCTCATTTGCTCATCATTCGCTTCTATAACCCACAACTTGCTTATCCCACAATCTCCATTTAATTTCGCCCAAACAATTGCTTCTGAATTAGGTGGTATTTTTCTATTTTTTTTTTTTTTAATAATAATCGAGTTTTAGCTAATAAAGCTAGCTTGCACTTTCACAGCATAATGCTGGAAAATATTTACCCACTAAATTAGTTGGGCTCGTGAACAACACATGCATTTGTTACATTATAGTTTAAATCTACATTTGAGTTGATTTTTTGACAGATTTATATTATACTGTGGACAATTATTAACTAAATTACACATTCGATTGAAGGGTGAAGCAGCTACATAATTAGTTCTACTATAAGGTACATAAAAAAGAACATCACGATGTCTGCTACTTCTATGATTATGGTTAAAACTAATATAGTTAAGAAGCTCGGGTGAATCAAGTCTACCGGTTATTAATTGATGTATGTAAATGATATCGGCAATCTGTCTGCGCTCGTCAAGAGTCTTTAAATTTAGTAGTTTCAGACGATCTACGTATGGAGGAAAATGTAAGTTATCCATCCAATTTAAACCCTTGAGAGCGAAACGTACGAAGTTTTTCTGTATCCTTTCGATTCGGTCATTATGTACCTTGTAGAAAGGAGACCATACTTGACTTGCATATTCTAATTGTGAACGAACCAGAGTGCAATATAGAGTCAAAGTTGTAAGGGGACTATTAAATTCTTTAGCCCATCGTTTGATAAAACCAAGTAATGATGAGGCTTTTTTACATATATTTTCAATATGTAAATTAAACGATAAATTTGTATCGACAAACACACAAGATCTTTCACCACGTGCACCCGATTTAAAATTTTCTCTTTTAGTGAATAGTTGTATTCTAGTTTATTTCTTTTGCGAGAAAATGTCATGGCTTGACACTTTTCTGGATTAAGAATCAAGTTATTCTTACAACACCACGTTTCAAATGATTTTAAGTCGGACTGAAGTATATGAACGTCCTTATCGTCATTTATTGATTTATATATTTTCATATCATCGGCAAAAATTAATAGATGCGAGTACTTAATGTTGTATATCACATCATTAATAGCCAGTATAAATAACAGTGGACCAAGATGACTACCCTGGGGTACCCCAGATGTTGCAATAAATGGCGAAGATAAATTATTTCTGAATCGTATTTGATATGACCGATCAGATAAATAGAATCCTATCCACTTAACAAAGAATTCGGGAAATCCCAGTACCTTTAGTTTGAATAAAATTAAGTTATGAGGAAGTTTATCGAAAGCTTTACTGAAATCTGTGTAAATGCAGTAGACTTGTTTTCCTGATTCTATTGAACTTATTGCAAATGAAGTGAAGTCTAATAGATTAGATACTGTGGATCTTCCGGTTACAAATCCGTGCTGACGTGTGGTAATTACATCTCTACAGTGGATTTTAACTTGATCATATACAATACGTTCAAACAATTTTGGTATTGATGACAATTTAGCGATTGGCCTATAGTTATTTACATCATTTTTACACCCCTTTTTAATAATTGGGCTTATAAATGAGTTTTTCCAAAATATTGGGAAATTACTTTCATTTATTGATTTATTAAATATGGAACAAAGTGGTTACATAACGAAGTACCACATTTCTTTATAACTGTTGCCGGGATACCGTCTGGTCCAGAACTAAAATCATCATCAATCGTCGAAATATATTGCAAAATCTGCTCCGGAGAAAATGATATAGGGACTAATGAAGTTTTAGGAGCAGAACGCATGTAATCAAAGTAATTAACATCGGTTATAAAAGAATCATTAGAGAATGATTGTTTAAACAGACTTGCAAATAGGCCACATATGACATTAGGGTCGCTAGTGAATCCATCATTATTTTTAAAAGAAGCAGGAAAACCATCGCTCTTTTTTTTAGTATTGATGAAACCCCAGAACTTTTTTGGATCTGATAAAATTTGTATCTTCATTTTATCAATATACTCAGTGTAAAGAATTTTAGATATAGACTGGAATTCCAGAAACAATTTGTTGTATGTTTCTTGGTCACTTGGGTCTTGACTGCTGACATATCTATTCCATGCTCTATTCCTAGAGTTACGTAGCATCTTCAATTCCTTAGTGTACCAGGGATACGATGAGATCTTAGTGAACTTAAGGCTATATGGTACAGATAGTGTTATGCAGGAAAAGAGTTCATGGTAAAAATAGTTTATGACAACATCAAGTTCATTATCATTAATATAGTCTGATATTAAATCAATTTTAGCAGACAACAATTCATTTAACAATGAAAAGTTGGATTTTTTAAAATTAAATTCATAAGCCTTGTCTGCAGATTTACTATTAATGATATTCGCTCTATCAGATTGATAAAATATTGTTAGAGGCGGATGATATGCATCAATCTCCATAAGAACATTCGTCGAATTTGTAACTACAACATTGTTACTATCTGTAGTAAATACTAAGTCAAGTTGTCGTTCCAGACAATTAGTAATACAACTTACTTGTTGTAAGTCAGATGATATAGTGTCAACAAAAATCTGTTCTTGTCGAGATTTAGAGTTAGACGCACAGAAATATGTGTCGTCGTCAGAGTTATTCCATATTAAATCTGGTAAATTAAAATCACCTAAAAGTATGATATCATCAGAACTATTAAGCATTTCCAATACAAAATCTATGGAGTTAGATAAGGTCTCATAGACTTCTACGCTACTTTTCGGAGGAATGTAAGCGTTTAAGACATATACACAGGAATTGTGAAGTACAATCCTAACACAAATAAGCTCTAATGAAGCAGCAATTCGAATTTCTAATAAGGAACTTATTAAATTGTTCTTTATTGCTATTATTTTTATGAGCGATAACTTGTTTCACAATCAATGTTTAGTTGGATCTCTGTGTTGGCATAACTCAAAATTTTTCTTGTTATATCTAGTGTGAAACCGTTCCTTATCATAAAGTCCATGCCAAGTATTATTTCGGCTATTATTTCCGCCACTATAAAATCATGCTTAACTGTCGTAGTACCAATCATGATTTGCTTGGTAATTTTTCCTCTCATTGGAGCCTCTTCCCCTGTCGCTGTTTGCATTCTTATTCATATAAGTGGCTCTACTACGTCCTTAACAAGGTTACTTCTTACTATATAGTGTGAAGCTCCCGTTAGCTCTCCAACGTTACCATATATGCTGTACAATCAATGACTCCTTCGACAGTTAAGCTATTTGGCTTTCGAGCAATTTGTGAAATGGAGATTCTGGGGCAATCGGTTATGGGAGTCATCTGACTCGTTTTAGTTTAAAGCTTGATTAAAATTTACGCTATTTTGGACATGATCCGGTCTTTCTTCATGTCTGGGTTCATCTGCAGATTGATTTATTGCGCGCTTGCGTTTTTTACGACAGTCACGTGCCATATGCCCATATGTATCACAGTTGTAACATTTACCTTTGAATTGGGTATCTTTGTTGGCTGATGTGTGTTCGCCACGATAAATCGTCAGTTCCTTCTTTAGCTGGTCGACTTTAAGTTGTTCGAATTTAACCATTTTGTATCACCATCCCACTTCTGACACCAATGTTACGAAAATTCAGTCTACGGAAAACTGTTCTATGAGTTCGTATCGCTGGATTGTGTACAAAATAAAAACACACTAATATTTGGTTTTAACTAGTATTATTTCAATTATTATTAGTTAACTTTATTTACTTAAATAACAACTTAATAACAATCACTTATAACAACTGCTGTATTACTACAATTTATCTTGACAATATTCGCTTACGAGATGCACTAGTTCACTATCAAATCACAACTGAAGTACAGTGCCTCAGATGCGCGGCCTTATATACTGCAGGCATCAGTTCGACACGTTTCGACTTGTTTCGAGAACCTTCTACTCGTTTCGTGAATGACGCATGCTATTGGCATCTCATTCGCACTCATGTGTTTTAATGCGCTGATCTTCCATCTCTTACTCGCACACTGCCTCAGTGCGCTGAATGATCTTCCGTATCTTTCTAACACATGCTTAGTGCGCTGAATTGTCTTGCGTCTCATTAATTATTGTTGATTGCTTGCACTATGGGGCAAATTACATCATTTCGTAACAATATTGAGATGGATGGCGACAGGAACGAGGCTCGAAAATTCTATCAGAAGATAAGACGCCTGACCGGAGGTTTAAAGACCGAACCCTCTTCCTGTCAGGACGATGACGGGAATCTTGTAACAGAGTATGTAACAGGGTACACTGGGATTATGGAGAGAGCACTTCTCTGATCTTCTAGCAGGTGATGATGACAACTATTCCGCTGATAGAAGACAGCTTAACAACCCCAGTTGCTGAGGACAGTGTTGACATACCGCCGCCTGACCGTGAAGAGGTCTGTACAGCCATCAACAGGCTGAAAAACAACAAAGCCGCAGGATCGGATGGTCTGCCTGCTGAATTGTTTAAGACCGGAAGCGATGAGCTCATAACGAGCATGTACCAGCTCATCAGCAGAATATGGTCAGCTGAATATGGCATGCCTAGCAAATGGAATCTCAGTATACTCTTCCCAAGCCTTAAGAAGGGGGATCCCACGATACGCGCCAACTACCGCGGGATAAGACTGAAGCCCATCGTCAACAGACTGATTGGATCTTATCAGTGCGGCTTCAGATCTGGCAAGTCCACCATAGAACCGATTTTCGCATTGCGCCAAATCATGGAAAAGACCAAAGAGAGGCAGATCGACACCCACCACCTCTTCGTCGACTACAAAGCTGCCTTCGACAGTCCGATAAGAAGTCGCCTATACGCCACCATGTCTGAGTTCGGTATACCTGCGAAACTTATAAGGCTTTGCAGGATGACCCTGAGCAACACACGTTGCTCAGTGAGAATTGGGAACAACCTCAACGATACGTTTAATACCGAACGAGGTTTAAGACAAGCCGATTCCCTATAATAATGGAGAAGATTGTAAGAGTTGCACAACTCCATCACAATAATGGCACTAGGTGAGACCCAGGTTAATGAGGGTGCAGGTCCACTGGATTTTCATATACCTGTTTATCACCTACTGCCATTATTCTCTGCCCATAGGGGCCTTGCTCTTTTTATTCGAAGTGACGTTGCGTATCAACTGCAGAAACAACATAGTGTGTCGGATAGCGAATTTAATACTATTTGGGTTAAATTCAAAATTCAAACACACATCATGCACTTGTGCTTTCTTTATAGGAGTCCGAATTTAGATAGGGTTTCCACCTGTAATAAGCTGGATGCCTTATCTGATTCGATCTCAAATATATTGGAGCAATTTCCAGGCAGTGAAATTGTTGTTGCCGGCGATTTTAATGTGCACAACGCCACTTGAGCCCCGAAGAGGAATATATGGCTTTACAAAAACGCAAATTGGGTTGCGTTTAATGATTTTTTTCGCAACATTAATTGGAAATTGTGTTTCGCTGACAGATACATAAATGCTGCGGCTTTAATGGTACGAAATATTATTTTATTAGGTATGTGGTCCTTCATACCTTCTAAAAAAATTAGCATTAAACCTAAGGACCACTCTTGGTTTAATGAGACTTGCAGGATTGCGGTCAGGTCGAAAGAGGAAGCCTTTAAGAATTGGCGTTCTAACAAGAATGCTGATACTGAAAGACTTCGTATACAGGCTAGGAATCTCTGTAATGCCGTGATCTCGCGCGAAAAGTTTCTTCACGAACAAAACGCGCGCAAAAAGGTCCTACTCTATCACAGGGGTAGTAAAAATTTCTGGTCGTTTGTAAAAAGGGTGAAGAATCAGACGACATCGTCTACTCTAACTCTTAGTATGAATGACCAGACCTTCACTGACCCGGTATATAAAGCTAATCTCTTGGCAGAATTATTTGCAAATAATTCAACGCTCCCAGATAGTAATCAACCACAGCCCGTCGTCGATTTTGTTTCTTCTGCAATGCCGGAGATACATTTTCGAACTCGGGCAGTTAAAAAGGTTTTAACAAACCTCAACATTAACAAAGCCTCTGGGCCAGATGGCATTTCTGCCCATGTGTTGAAGAAGTGCGCGTCAACGCTGGCTTGTCCGTTGCGTAACCTTTTCAACATCTCCTACACGACAGGAGTTTTTCCATCTTGTTGGAAGGTTGCCAATGTCCAGCCAGTTCCGAAAACTCGATATCCGAAAACTCGATATCCATCGAGGAAATGATTCACCGACACCATATGCAATTAGTTTTTAAACGAGGGCTTTATGCCACACTCGATCAAAAGCCTTGGAGATATCAAGAGCAACAGCCTTGCTCTCCCCGAAAAGGTGAACACAATTATTCCACTTTTCGGAGAGGACCACCATCAAGTCACCTGTGGATCTGGTCCTACGGAAACCGTATTGTCGGTCACTGAGCAATTCGTTGTGCTCAAGATAGTTCACAAGGTGGAAGTTAATTACGTTCTCCATTACCTTGGAGAGTGCAGAGCATATTGCAATGGTTCGGTAATTGGCAGGGTTCGTGGCGTCGCTATTTTTCGGAACTGGCTGGACATTGGCAACCTTCCAATAAGATGGAAAAACTCCTGTCGTGTAGGAGATGTTGAAAAGGTTACGTAACATCTTGAAGAAGCCAGCTTCTTCAACACATGGGCAGATATGCCATCTGACCCAGAGGCTTTGTTAATGTTGAGGTTTGCTAAAACCTTTTTAACTGCCCGAGTTCGAAAATGTATCTCCGGCATTGCAGAAGAAACAAAATCGACGACGGGCAGTGGTTAATTACTTTCTGGGAGCGTTGAATTATTTGCAAATAATTCTGCCAAGAGATTAGTTTTATCAACCGGATCAGTGAAGGTCTGGCCATTCATACTAAGAGTTGGAGTAGACGATGTCGTCTGATTCTTCACCCTTTTTACAAATGACCAGAAATTTGTACTACCCCTGTGATAGAGTAGGACCTTTTTGCGCGCGTTTCGTTCGCGAAGAAACTTTTCGTACGAGATCACGGCATTACAGCGATTCCTAGCCTGTATACGAAGTCTTTCAGTATCAACATTCTTTTTAGAACACCAAGTCTGAAAGGCTTCTTCTTTCGACCTGACTGTAATTCTGCAAGGCTCATTAAACCAAGAGTGGTCCTTAGGTTTAATGCTAATTTTTTTAGAAGGTATGAAGGACCACATACCTAATAAAATAATATTTTGTACAATTAAAGCAGCAGCAATTATGTCTCTGTCAGCGAAACACAATTTCCAATTAAAGTTGCGAAAAAAATGATTTAACGCAACTCAATTTGCGTTTTCGTAAAGCCATACATTCCTCTTCGGGGCTTTAATCGAAGAGGCGCGTAAACTAGAATACGAAAACTCAGCGGAAACAGTACAGTGGTCGGGATTACCAAGGACTTTTACATAATATTTTTCATGATGTGAAGTCAGAAAAAGGTCTAGGACTTTTGGGCTTTGCCCGCCGACGCGTGAAATATACGTCGGCTCCTTCACCATTTGAGTGAGTTGGTTGCACTCGGCAAAAAGCTCAACATAACAACCCTCCTGTGTTGATAGACCCGAGTGGCTCAACCAAGTGGCGTTGTGCACATTAAAATCGCCGGCAACAACAATTTCACTGCCTGGAAATTGCTCCAATATATTTGAGATCGAGTCAGATAAGGCATCCAGCTTATAACAGGTGGAAACCCTATCTAGATTCGGACTCCTATAAAGAAAGAATCAAGTGCATGATGTGTGTTTGAATTTTTAAGTTAACCCAAATAGTATTAAATTCGCTATCCGACACACTATGTTGTTGCTGCAGTTGATACGCAACGTCACTCCGAATAAAAAGAGCAAGGCCTCTATGCCAGAGAATAATGGCAATAGGTGATAACCAGGTATATGAAAATCCAGTGGATCTGCACCCTCATTAACCTGGGTCTCACCTAGTGCCATTATTTGTGTCCTATGGATGTGTTAATATCCCTATTTTATCACCTAAAAATTAGACATTTAATAAATAATAACACTTACTCCATTTCAAGTTTATCCTTTTTATAATTTTTATTTCCTTTTACAGCTCCACTTCTTGGACTCACTTCTTAATCTTATAACAACTGTCTTAAGAACTAAATAACTAAAGCTTAAATACTAATACTTAAACTAAGTTTCAATGCTACTTTCTCAAACATCTCTTGCTGTTTTTCTTTAATTTCACATTTTGCCAGAGTTTTGCCGTGAGAAAAACCGCAACTCATACAAAAATTCATTAACTCATGATAACCTTAATTTAAAGTCGTCATGAGTTTCTTTGCCTACCAGGTAGTTTTATTGCGTGCATATTTGTTTACAATTCAACCGTTTAACGCTGCCGCGAATTGGGTTCGCAGTCACTAGTGCTGACATTGTATATTTTCGCCGCATGTTTTAACAACAACAGCAAGTGCGTTGTTAACCCATATTGAAAATGGCATGCTTTTGTTTTCAATAACAATTGCACAATATATTAATAAAATATGTTCGCAACCTAATTTAATGAACAGCAAGAGATGCCCAATAGGAAAAGTGTATTCAAATGACTGATTGTCATCTGCCTTAGGAGAAATGTGTTCAAATGACTGATTGCCATAATATTGACACTCAACATTCCTCCCCCTTTACAAAAAAAAAAAATGTTTTTATTTTTTTTTTCTTATATCACTTCCAACCTCCATATATTAACGTACTCTATTCTTACTACATTCACATATATACGTTCGCCTTCCTGCTTATTAATCATCGTTTTTGTGTACTATTGCCGTTGTTTACCTCATGGTTGTCTTCTATTTCCTTTTGTAATTGCTCCAGTGTCCTCTGTAAGTTGCGTGTGGCCTGTTGAGTTACTGCTCGTTCCCACAGGCTTACCGGTGCCTCTGTTTTAAAATATTCTTCTTCCTCGTATGCCTTTATAGCTCCCTGGGTGGGCTCAAATAGAACTTTTCCCGCTGGTGCCTTGGATTTGTACCAATTCTCTCCGTCGTTGGACACCATAGGTATTATGGTTGGCTCTGCAGACAGCAAAACCCTTCTTACCATTGGCATGGGTGCAGCGAGCCCCATCTGTGATAGCGGTACTTCTAGTCCCAGTGTTGCCTTCAGATCCTCTTGGTTGTTCTCTGGCTTACTTACTTCTGATTGCTTATCATTAGTTTCGAATGTATTGCTTATCATGTGGTCGAATTGCTGTATTTCGAACTCATGCCACATCACAGGTGTATTTTTGAACGCGATCCGCAACTCGTGGTTTCTCAACGGACAACCCTGACTTATGACGAAATATCCAAAACCAGTTAGCCTTACTTCGGCTTCTTCTTCGCCGCACTGTAGGACAAATCCCTCGGCACAGTATAGCACCTTTGTTCATCGCTGACTGCCCTGCGAGCTTCACACACCGGGACACGTCTTCTCCTGACAGTTTTAGGTACCTATCCTTCTTCCTGCTGGCCGCTATGTATTCTCCTGCGTTCTGCACCACCAAGACCCATCCCTTTTGGCCTGGAAATGGAACGGCATACACCTTCAACAAATTGAACGGAGTAGGCTCTGGTAAAGGAATTTTTACTACTACTACTAGTAGGTAGCCGCGGTAGCTCAGTGGTTAGTGCGTTGGACTGCGAGTCGAAAGGTCCCCGGTTCAAGCCTGGACTGGGGCTAACAACATCTTTTCATAGAAACATTTTTCTATACCGCGCTACCTCTCGTCAGTAAATGGCAAACCTACGAGAGTAAAACCATTGCCTATGAAAAAGCTCTCACCCGCCGTTCGGATTCGGCAATAAACTGTAGGTCCCACCACTTTGAGTACAAATATAACACGCACAGCTCAAAATGGTGAGAGAGCTCGGCCGAAGTTCTATACAGGACTGTAGCGCCAAACTATTATATTATTATTACATCCACTGCTGTATTACTACAATTTATCTTGACAATGTTCGCTCACGAGATGCACTAGTTCACTATCAAATCACAACTGAAGTACAGTGCCTCAGATGCGCGGCCTTATATACTGCTGGCATCAGTTCGACACGTTTCGACAAGCTTCGACTTGTTTCGAGAACCTTCTACTCGTTTCGTGAATGACGCATGCTATTGGCATCTCATTCGCACTTATGTGTTTTATTGCGCTGATCTTCCATCTCTTTCTCGCACACTGTCTCAGTGCGCTGAATGATATTCCGTCTCTTTCTAACACATGCTTAGTGCGCTGAATTGTCTTGCGTCTCATTAATTATTGTTGATTGCTTGCACTATAGGGCAAATTACATCATTTCGTAACACTGCCCTCCACCTAAATCTGTTCGTCCCGAACAGATGTTAATCCTCTCTCTCTCTGAATGGCGCCAACCTTTCTAAATGTACTACTTTCATTTTTCGTCTAACGCCTGCAGTATTCTGAATCCGATACACGACATCGTTAATTCTTTTAATTATCTTATATGGTCCTTCCCAGTGTGTTTCTAGCTTAGGGGATAAGCCTTTCTTCCTTTGTGGGTTATAGAGCAAAACAAGCTCTCCTTCCGTAAATCCCTCTGTATTTGTGCGCAAGTCGTATTTGACCTTCATCTTATCACTCGCAAATTGTGTACGCTGTCTTACAAATTGATGCACTTCGTTCATTTCTTCACTTTTTTTAATTTCAAAAACGCCCTTTCTTGATCATCACCCCATTGAAATGCGCGGTTAATTCTTGTCAATTCGTGAAGACTGCTAGCAACATTGGCAAAACTTGGAACAAATCGCCTGTAGTATGTACATAGCCCCAAGAACCTTCGAAGGTCATGTAGGTTCTGTGGTCTGGGCCACTCTTTTACGGCAACTATTTTATCCTCGTCGGTATGTACACCTTCTGTGGTAACTCGATGACCCAGATATTTGACTTCTTTCTTAAAAAGTGAACATTTCTTTGGGCTAAGTTTCAGTCCCGCACTTTCAAATCGAAGAAAAACTTCTTCTAGATTTCTTAGATGTTCATTGAAATCCTTGCCCATAACAATTATGTCATCAAGGTATACCAGACATGTTTTCCAGTGTAAACCTTTTAATACGAGCTCCATTAACCGCTCGAATGTAGCTGGGGCATTGCACAGTCCAAATGGTATTACCAGAAATTGCCATAGTCCATCGCCAGTACTGAATGCGGTCTTCTCTCGATCGTTCTTATCGATTTCTACCTGCCAGTAACCGCTTTGCAAGTCTAACGTAGAAAACCATTTTGCATTAGAAAGTGTATCCAAGGTATCGTCGATTCTAGGCAATGGATAGCTATCCTTCTTGGTTACATCATTTAACTTTCGGTAATCAACGCAAAACCGCGTACTACCATCCTTCCTTTTAACCAACACCACTGGTGAGCTCCATAGGCTTTCTGATGGTTCCACGACACCATTTTTGTCCATCTCTTCGATTAAATGTGACACTTCATCCCGTCTGGCAAGTGGTACTCTTCGCGGTGCTTGACGAATTGGTTTATAGTCACAAGTGTCTATTCGATGTTTTACGATGGAAGTTCTTCCGTCGTATTGGCCTTTAGTAGCGAATACATACCAGTGTTTATCAATTAGTTGTTGTACTTTACCCTTTTTATTTATCTATTTGCGGTGTATTGTTGATTTTTGATTGACTTGCTTCACAATTTATTATCGGAGATGCCTCTTGACACCTATCTATTACTGTTCCTTTTTTAATTAATTTGGACGAGTTTTCCATGTTGAGAACTCTTATTGGAACAACTTTGTCTTTTGTCGCTTCAACTAATGTTCCTCCGACAACAATATTACTTCTGCTCATTCATTCGCTTCTATAACCCACAACTTGCTTATCCCACAATCTCCATTTAATTTCGCCCAAACAATTGCTTCTGAATTAGGTGGTATTTTTCTATTTTTTTTTTTTAATAATAATCGAGTTTTAGCTAATACAGCTAGCTTGCACTTTCACAGCATAATGCTGGAAAATATTTACCCACTAAATTAGTTGGGCTCGTGAACAACACATGCATTTGTTACATTATAGTTTAAATCTACATTTGAGTTGATTTTTTGACAGATTTATATTATACTGTGGACAATTATTAACTAAATTACACATTCGATTGAAGGGTGAAGCAGCTACATAATTAGTTCTACTATAAGGTACATAAAAAAGAACATCACGATGTCTGCTACTTCTACGATTATGGTTAAAACTAATATAGTTAAGAAGCTCGGGTGAATCAAGTCTACCGGTTATTAATTGATGTATGTAAATGATATCGGCAATCTGTCTGCGCTCGTCAAGAGTCTTTAAATTTAGTAGTTTCAGACGATCTACGTATGGAGGAAAATGTAAGTTATCCATCCAATTTAAACCCTTGAGAGCGAAACGTACGAAGTTTTTCTGTATCCTTTCGATTCGGTCATTATGTACCTTGTAGAAAGGAGACCATAATTGACTTGCATATTCTAATTGTGAACGAACCAGAGTGCAATATAGAGTCAAAGTTGTAAGGGGACTATTAAATTCTTTAGCCCATCGTTTGATAAAACCAAGTAATGATGAGGCTTTTTTACATATATTTTCAATATGTAAATTAAACGATAAATTTGTATCGACAAACACACAAGATCTTTCACCACGTGCACCCGATTTAAAATTTTCTCTTTTAGTGAATAGTTGTATTCTAGTTTATTTCTTTTGCGAGAAAATGTCATGGCTTGACACTTTTCTGGATTAAGAATCAAGTTATTCTTACAACACCACGTTTCAAATGATTTTAAGTCGGACTGAAGTATATGAACGTCCTTATCGTCATTTATTGATTTATATATTTTCATATCATCGGCAAAAATTAATAGATGCGAGTACTTAATGTTGTATATCACATCATTAATAGCCAGTATAAATAACAGTGGACCAAGATGACTACCCTGGGGTACCCCAGATGTTGCAATAAATGGCGAAGATAAATTATTTCTGAATCGTATTTGATATGACCGATCAGATAAATAGAATCCTATCCACTTAACAAAGAATTCGGGAAATCCCAGTACCTTTAGTTTGAATAAAATTAAGTTATGAGGAAGTTTATCGAAAGCTTTACTGAAATCTGTGTAAATGCAGTAGACTTGTTTTCCTGATTCTATTGAACTTATTGCAAATGAAGTGAAGTCTAATAGATTAGATACTGTGGATCTTCCGGTTACAAATCCGTGCTGACGTGTGGTAATTACATCTCTACAGTGGATTTTAACTTGATCATATACAATACGTTCAAACAATTTTGGTATTGATGACAATTTAACGATTGGCCTATTGTTATTTACATCATTTTTACACCCCTTTTTAAAAATTGGGCTTATAAATGAGTTTTTCCAAAATATTGGGAAATTACTTTCATTTATTGATTTATTAAATATGGAACAAAGTGGTTACATAACGAAGTACCACATTTCTTTATAACTGTTGCCGGGATACCGTCTGGTCCAGAACTAAAATCATCATCAATCGTCGAAATATATTGCAAAATCTGCTCCGGAGAAAATGATATAGGGACTAATGAAGTTTTAGGAGCAGGACGCATGTAATCAAAGTAATTAACATCGGTTATAAAAGAATCATTAGAGAATGATTGTTTAAACAGACTTGCAAATAGGCCACATATGACATTAGGGTCGCTAGTGAATCCATCATTATTTTTAAAAGAAGCAGGAAAACCATCGCTCTTTTTTTTAGTATTGATGAAACCCCAGAACTTTTTTGGATCTGATAAAATTTGTATCTTCATTTTATCAATATACTCAGTGTAAAGAATTTTAGATATAGACTGGAATTCCAGAAACAATTTGTTGTATGTTTCTTGGTCACTTGGGTCTTGACTGCTGACATATCTATTCCATGCTCTATTCCTAGAGTTACGTAGCATCTTCAATTCCTTAGTGTACCAGGGATACGATGAGATCTTAGTGAACTTAAGGCTATATGGTACAGATAGTGCTATGCAGGAAAAGAGTTCATGGTAAAAATAGTTTATGACAACATCAAGTTCATTATCATTAATATAGTCTGATATTAAATCAATTTTAGCAGACAACAATTCATTTAACAATGAAAAGTTGGCTTTTTTAAAATTAAATTCATAAGCCTTGTCTGCAGATTTACTATTAATGATATTCGCTCTATCAGATTGATAAAATATTGTTAGAGGCGGATGATATGCATCAATCTCCATTAGAACATTCGTCGAATTTGTAACTACAACATTGTTACTATCTGTAGTAAATACTAAGTCAAGTTGTCGTTCCAGACAATTAGTAATACAACTTACTTGTTGTAAGTCAGATGATATAGTGTCAACAAAAATCTGTTCTTGTCGAGATTTAGAGTTAGACGCACAGAAATATGTGTCGTCGTCAGAGTTATTCCATATTAAATCTGGTAAATTAAAATCACCTAAAAGTATGATATCATCAGAACTATCAAGCATTTCCAATACAAAATCTATGGAGTTAGATAAGGTCTCATAGACTTCTATGCTACTTTTCGGAGGAATGTAAGCGTTTAAGACATAAACACAGGAATTGTGAAGTACAATCCTAACACAAATAAGCTCTAATGAAGCAGCAATTGGAATTTCTAATAAGGAACTTATTAAATTGTTCTTTATTGCTATTATTTTTATGAGAGATAACTTGTTTCACAATCAATGTTTAGTTGGATCTCTGTGTTGGCATAACTCAAAATTTTTCTTGTTAGATCTAGTGTGAAACCGTTCCTTATCATAAAGTCCATGCCAAGTATTATTTCGGCTATTATTTCCGCCACTATAAAATCATGCTTAACTGTCGTAGTACCAATCATGATTTGCTTGGTAATTTTTCCTCTCATTGGAGCCTCTTCCCCTGTCGCTGTTTGCATTCTTATTCATATAAGTGGCTCTACTACGTCCTTAACAAGGTTACTTCTTACTATATAGTGTGAAGCTCCTGTTAGCTCTCCAACGTTACCATATATGCTGTACAATCAATGACTCCTTCGACAGTTAAGCTATTTGGCTTTCGAGCAATTTGTGAAATGGAGATTCTGGGGCAATCGGTTATGGGAGTCATCTGACTCGTTTTAGTTTAAAGCTTGATTAAAATTTACGCTATTTTGGACATAATCCGGTCTTTCTTCATGTCTGGGTTCATCTGCAGATTGATTTATTGCGCGCTTGCGTTTTTTACGACAGTCACGTGCCATATGCCCATATGTATCACAGTTGTAACATTTACCTTTGAATTGGGTATCTTTGTTGGCTGATGTGTGTTCGGTTTTAACGCCTGCTTTAACTGCTTGGCACACTACTTGAAATAAATCATCGTTCTCCACATTAAATCTACGCGCCTTTGGAGCCGATCGGCACAACGCATTTGCTGTCTCCTGTGTTAGAGCGATGGTAACCGTTTCCGTAGATGTTACCTTGGGCGAAATCACTGTTGCACGTTTTGTCTCCTGATCGCGTATGCCATCAACAAACGCGTCGATTTTGCACTTTTCTATGAAATGCGCAAGCCTCTCGATGTCCGCTGCATATGTTTCACCATTTCTATGCATTCGGCCCTATAGTTCCATTCTGTAGATCTGCTTCATGTGATCACTTCCATATTTCCGTTGCAGTGCAGCCATAACCACTGTGTAACTGTTTCTATCGCTTTCTGGAACAGTCTGCAATACTTCGGCTGCGCCTCCTTTCAGCGCCACGATAAATCGTCAGTTCCTTCTTTAGCTGGTCGACTTTAAGTTGTTCGAATTTAACCATTTTGTATCACCATCCCACTTCTGACACCAATGTTACGAAAATTCAGTCTACGGAAAACTGTTCTATGAGTTCGTATCGCTGGATTGTGTACAAAATAAAAACACACTAATATTTGGTTTTAACTAGTATTATTTCAATTATTATTAGTTAACTTTATTTACTTAAATAACAACTTAATAACAATCACTTATAACCACTGCTGTATTACTACAATTTATCTTGACAATGTTCGCTTACGAGATGCACTAGTTCACTATCAAATCACAACTGAAGTACAGTGCCTCAGATGCGCGGCCTTATATACTGCAGGCATCAGTTCGACACGTTTCGACTTGTTTCGAGAACCTTCTACTCGTTTCGTGAATGACGCATGCTATTGGCATCTCATTCGCACTCATGTGTTTTAATGCGCTGATCTTCCATCTCTTACTCGCACACTGCCTCAGTGCGCTGAATGATCTTCCGTATCTTTCTAACACATGCTTAGTGCGCTGAATTGTCTTGCGTCTCATTAATTATTGTTGATTGCTTGCACTATGGGGCAAATTACATCATTTCGTAACAATATTGAGATGGATGGCGACAGGAACGAGGCTCGAAAATTCTATCAGAAGATAAGACGCCTGACCGGAGGTTTAAAGACCGAACCCTCTTCCTGTCAGGACGATGACGGGAATCTTGTAACAGAGTATGTAACAGGGTACACTGGGATTATGGAGAGAGCACTTCTCTGATCTTCTAGCAGGCGATGATGACAACTATTCCGCTGATAGAAGACAGCTTAACAACCCCAGTTGCTGAGGACAGTGTTGACATACCGCCGCCTGACCGTGAAGAGGTCTGTACAGCCATCAACAGGCTAAAAAACAACAAAGCCGCCGGATCGGATGGTCTGCCTGCTGAATTGTTTAAGACCGGAAGCGATGAGCTCATAACGAGCATGTACCAGCTCATCAGCAGAATATGGTGAGCTGAATATGGCATGCCTAGCAAATGGAATCTCAGTATACTCTTCCCAAGCCTTAAGAAGGGGGATCCCACGATACGCGCCAACTACCGCGGGATAAGACTGAAGCCCATCGTCAACAGACTGATTGGATCTTATCAGTGCGGCTTCAGATCTGGCAAGTCCACCATAGAACCGATTTTCGCATTGCGCCAAATCATGGAAAAGACCAAAGAGAGGCAGATCGACACCCACCACCTCTTCGTCGACTACAAAGCTGCCTTCGACAGTCCGATAAGAAGTCGCCTATACGCCACCATGTCTGAGTTCGGTATACCTGCGAAACTTATAAGGCTTTGCAGGATGACCCTGAGCAACACACGTTGCTCAGTGAGAATTGGGAACAACCTCAACGATACGTTTAATACCGAACGAGGTTTAAGACAAGCCGATTCCCTATAATAATGGAGAAAATTGTAAGAGTTGCACAACTCCATCACAATAATGGCACTAGGTGAGACCCAGGTTAATGAGGGTGCAGGTCCACTGGTTTTCATATACCTGTTTATCACCTATTGCCATTATTCTCTGCCCATAGGGGCCATGCTCTTTTTATTCGAAGTGACGTTGCGTATCAACTGCAGAAACAACATAGTGTGTCGGATAGCGAATTTAATACTATTTGGGTTAAATTCAAAATTCAAACACACATCATGCACTTGTGCTTTCTTTATAGGAGTCCGAATTTAGATAGGGTTTCCACCTGTAATAAGCTGGATTCCTTATCTGATTCGATCTCAAATATATTGGAGCAATTTCCAAACAGTGAAATTGTTTTTGCCGGCGATTTTAATGTGCACAACGCCACTTGGTTGAGCCACTCGGGTCTATCAACACAGGAGGGTGATTATGTTGAGCTTTTTGCCGAGTGCAACCAACTCACTCAAATGGTGAAGGAGCCGACGTATATTTCACGCGTCGGCGGGCAAAGCCCAAAAGTCCTAGACCTCTTTCTGACTTTACATCATGAAAAATATGATGTAAAAGTCCTTGCACCTCATGGTAATTCCGACCACTGTACTGTTTACGCCGAGTTTTCGTATTCTAGTTTACGCGCCTCTTCGATTAAAGCCCCGAAGAGGAATATACGGCTTAACAAAAACGCAAATTGGGTTGCGTTTAATGATTTTTTTCGCAACATTAATTGGAAATTGTGTTTCGCTGACAGATACATAAATGCTGCGGCTTTAATGGTACGAAATATTATTTTATTAGGTATGTGGTCCTTCATACCTTCTAAAAAAATTAGCATTAAACCTAAGGACCACTCTTGGTTTAATGAGACTTGCAGGATTGCGGTAAGGTCGAAAGAGGAAGCCTTTAAGAATTGGCGTTCTAACAAGAATGCTGATACTGAAAGACTTCGTATACAGGCTAGGAATCGCTGTAATGCCGTGATCTCGCGCGAAAAGTTTCTTCGCGAACAAAACGCGCGCAAAAAGATCCTACTCTATCACAGGGGTAGTAAAAATTTCTGGTCATTTGTAAAAAGGGTGAAGAATCAGACGACATCGTCTACTCCAACTCTTAGTATGAATGACCAGACCTTCACTGACCCGGTATATAAAGCTAATCTCTTGACAGAATTATTTGCAAATAATTCAACGCTCCCAGATAGTAATCAACCACAGCCCGTCGTCGATTTTGTTTCTTCTGCAATGCCGGAGATACATTTTCGAACTCGGGCAGTTAAAAAGGTTTTAGCAAACCTCAACATTAACAAAGCCTCTGGGCCAGATGGCATTTCTGCCCATGTGTTGAAGAAGTGCGCGTCAACGCTGGCTTGTCCGTCGCGTAACCTTTTCAACATCTCCTACACGACAGGAGTTTTTCCATCTTGTTGGAAGGTTGCCAATGTCCAGCCAGTTCCGAAAACTCGATATCCGAAAACTCGATATCCATCGAGGAAATGATTCACCGACACCATATGCAATTAGTTTTTAAACGAGGGCTTTATGCCACACTCGATCAAAAGCCTTGGAGATATCAAGAGCAACAGCCTTGCTCTCCCCGAAAAGGTGAACACAATTATTCCACTTTTCGGAGAGGACCGCCATCAAGTCACCTGTGGATCTGGTCCTACGGAAACCGTATTGTCGGTCACTGAGCAATTCGTTGTGCTCAAGATAGTTCACAAGGTGGAAGTTAATTACGTTCTCCATTACCTTGGAGAGTGCAGAGCATATTGCAATGGTTCGGTAATTGGCAGGGTTCGTGGCGTCGCTATTTTTCGGAACTGGCTGGACATTGGCAACCTTCCAATAAGATGGAAAAACTCCTGTCGTGTAGGAGATGTTGAAAAGGTTACGTAACATCTTGAAGAAGCCAGCTTCTTCAACACATGGGCAGATATGCCATCTGACCCAGAGGCTTTGTTAATGTTGAGGTTTGCTAAAACCTTTTTAACTGCCCGAGTTCGAAAATGTATCTCCGGCATTGCAGAAGAAACAAAATCGACGACGGGCAGTGGTTGATTACTTTCTGGGAGCGTTGAATTATTTGCAAATAATTCTGCCAAGAGATTAGTTTTATCAACCGGATCAGTGAAGGTCTGGCCATTCATACTAAGAGTTGGAGTAGACGATGTCGTCTGATTCTTCACCCTTTTTACAAATGACCAGAAATTTGTACTACCCCTGTGATAGAGTAGGACCTTTTTGCGCGCGTTTCGTTCGCGAAGAAACTTTTCGTACGAGATCACGGCATTACAGCGATTCCTAGCCTGTATACGAAGTCTTTCAGTATCAACATTCTTTTTAGAACACCAAGTCTGAAAGGCTTCTTCTTTCGACCTGACTGTAATTCTGCAAGGCTCATTAAACCAAGAGTGGTCCTTAGGTTTAATGCTAATTTTTTTAGAAGGTATGAAGGACCACATACCTAATAAAATAATATTTTGTACCATTAAAGCAGCAGCAATTATGTCTCTGTCAGCGAAACACAATTTCCAATTAAAGTTGCGAAAAAAATGATATAACGCAACCCAATTTGCGTTTTCGTAAAGCCATACATTCCTCTTCGGGGCTTTAATCGAAGAGGCGCGTAAACTAGAATACGGAAACTCAGCGGAAACAGTACAGTGGTCGGGATTACCAAGGACTTTTACATAATATTTTTCATGATGTGAAGTCAGAAAAAGGTCTAGGACTTTTGGGCTTTGCCCGCCGACGCGTGAAATATACGTCGGCTCCTTCACCATTTGAATGAGTTGGTTGCACTCGGCAAAAAGCTCAACATAACAACCCTCCTGTGTTGATAGACCCGAGTGGCTCAACCAAGTGGCGTTGTGCACATTAAAATCGCCGGCAACAACAATTTCACTGCCTGGAAATTGCTCCAATATATTTGAGATCGAGTCAGATAAGGCATCCAGCTTATAACAGGTGGAAACCCTATCTAGATTCGGACTCCTATAAAGAAAGAATCAAGTGCATGATGTGTGTTTGAATTTTTAAATTAACCCAAATAGTATTAAATTCGCTATCCGACACACTATGTTGTTGCTGCAGTTGATACGCAACGTCACTCCGAATAAAAAGAGCAAGGCCTCTATGCCAGAGAATAATGGCAATAGGTGATAACCAGGTATATGAAAATCCAGTGGATCTGCACCCTCATTAACCTGGGTCTCACCTAGTGCCATTATTTGTGTCCTATGGATGTGTTAATATCCCTATTTTATCACCTAAAAATTAGACATTTAATAAATAATAACACTTACTCCATTTCAAGTTTATCCTTTTTATAATTTTTATTTCCTTTTACAGCTCCACTTCTTGGACTCACTTCTTAATCTTATAACAACTGTCTTAAGAACTAAATAACTAAAGCTTAAATACTAATACTTAAACTAAGTTTCAATGCTACTTTCTCAAACATCTCTTGCTGTTTTTCTTTAAATTCACATTTCGCCAGAGTTCTTAACCCTGACCGTGAGAAAAACCGCAACTCATACAAAAATTCATTAACTCATGACAACCTTAATTTAAAGTCGTCATGAGTTTCTTTGCCTACCAGGTAGTTTTATTGCGTGCATATTTGTTTACAATTCAACCGTTTAACGCTGCCGCGAATTGGGTTCGCAGTCACTAGTGCTGACATTGTATATTTTCGCCGCATGTTTTAACAACAACAGCAAGTGCGTTGTTAACCCATGTTGAAAATGGCATGCTTTTGTTTTCAATAACAATTGCACAATATATTATTAAAATATGTTAGCAACCTAATTTAATGAACAGCAAGAGATGCCCAATAGGAAAAGTGTATTCAAATGACTGATTGTCATCTGCCTTAGGAGAAATGTGTTCAAATGACTGATTGCCATAATATTGACACTCAACATTCCTCCCCCTTTACAAAAAAAAAAAAAATTTTTTTTTTTTTCTTATATCACTTCCAACCTCCATATATTAACTTACTCTATTCTTACTACATACACATATATACGTTCGCCTTCCTGCTTATTAATCATCGTTTTTGTGTACTATTGCCGTTGTTTACCTCATGGTTGTCTTCTATTTCCTTTTGTAATTGCTCCAGTGTCCTCTGTAAGTTACGTGTGGCCTGTTAAGTTACTGCTCGTTCCCACAGGCTTACCGGTGCCTCTGTTTTAAAATATTCTTCTTCCTCGTATGCCTTTATAGCTCCCTGGGTGGGCTCAAATAGAACTTTTCCCGCTGGTGCCTTGGATTTGTACCAATTCTCTCCGTCGTTGGACACCATAGGTATTATGGTTGGCTCTGCAGACAGCAAAACCCTTCTTACCATTGGCATGGGTGCAGCGAGCCCCATCTGTGATAGCGGTACTTCTAGTCCAGTGTTGCCTTCAGATCCTCTTGGTTGTTCTCTGGCTTACTTACTTCTGATTGCTTATCATTAGTTTCGAATGTATTGCTTATCATGTGGTCGAATTGCTGTATTTCGAACTCATGCCACATCACAGGTGTATTTTTGAACGCGATCCGCAACTCGTGGTTTCTCAACGAACAACCCTGACTTATGACGAAATATCCAAAACCAGTTAGCCTTACTTCGGCTTCTTCTTCGCCGCACTGTAGGACAAATCCCTCATCATGTCCTCTGTATAAACATCGGTTGGGTGTTTCGGTTTTTACCAGATAAAACACGTTTGCAGCCACTGCCGCAAATTTACAGCTTGCCCTCAGACTTTCACCTGGTCACAGCATTCCAACCTCACAGCTTTGACTCCCGCTGGTCAGCTCTACTCCTGGATTTCGGCACAGTATAGCACCTTTGTTCATCGCTGACTGCCCTGCGAGCTTTACACACCGGGACACGTCTTCTCCTGACAGTTTTAGGTACCTATCCTTCTTCCTGCTGGCCGCTATGTATTCTCCTGCGTTCTGCACCACCAAGTCCCATCCCTTTTGGCCTGGAAATGGAACGGCATACACCTTCAACAAATTGAATGGAGTAGGCTCTGGTAAAGGAATTTTTACTACTACTACTAGTAGGTAGCCGCGGTAGCTCAGTGTTTAGTGCGTTGGACTGCGAGTCGAAAGGTTCCCGGTTCAAGCCTGGACTGGGGCTAACAACATCTTTTCATAGAAACATTTTTCTATACCGCGCTACCTCTCGTCAGTAAATGTCAAACCTACGAGAGTAAAACCATTGCCTATGAAAAAGCTCTCACCCGCCGTTCGGATTCGGCAATAAACTGTAGGTCCCACCACTTTGAGTACAAATATAACACGCACAGCTCAAAATGGTGAGAGAGCTCGGCCAAAGTTCTGTACAGGACTGTAGCGCCAAACTATTATTATATGATATTATTTACTAGTGACCCGCTGCTTGCAAATGTCTTTTGTACATTGAGTACATCATTTAGAAACCACCGGGAATCTGATGCCAACTTCAGTTCTGATGTCAGTTCACTCAGCATCGCCTTATCGAGTATATCTGGATGTAGTACCCCATGCGTCAGATGTTCTAAAATAGCCAACTCCCTGGTCTGCTGACCCTGGAGCTCTATTAGGTTTATGTTCACGATTGTCTTAATTCGCAGCATTTTAATAGAGAATTTCAACGAAGCCATCCTTTCTTGTGACTGTGTTTTAACTGTGGCTAGGTCCGTCAGCGTGGCGTTCAATCCAATCTGTAACCCTTCTATCTCCTTTATCGTTGCTTCCAGGGGTCTGGCCAATTTATCATAATTACTGGCCGTAACTTGTTTTTCCATCATATCATTGGTTTTGCGCTCTCTATTCTCCAACTGCATCAGGTGGTTGCCTATTATACGCTCGTCACGGTGGTCCATTACTCCAAATGCCCAGTGCAGAGCTTCCCCTACTATCTCTATAGCTCGCTTTGTCTTTCCTCCTTGGTAATAGTTGCCACTGCTATCATGCTTCTCCATCATCCCTTTAATTCGATTGCTTGTTTTTTGTACATTCGTCAAGACAGCTTCTGTTTCTTTCCATGGTATGCCACACGCCTCTACGTATTCCATTGTGGCTACAAGCTGTTCCATTGTCTTACATGAATCTTGCCCCTTCGTGATAAAGTCGGCAGTTAGCTTCAATAATTCTTTTAGATCGGTCGGCACAAACTTTGTTATCACGTCCATTCGTCGTTGTAAATCCACGCATCTGACTTTCTCTCGAACATTAGTGGGTGTTGATCCAACGCTGTCGGTCTCCAAATGAGTTCACCATTGACCACCATTACGAACAGGAAAGTCAAAATTATCGCCAACATTATACACTTATTTAATTTATATTAAATTTCCTGTCACAGAGTTGAAGTGTAATGAAGTTGATTCGCTCCAATTTTTACTTATATCTAAGTTTGTTATATACTATTTTGTATTAGTTATCGCAGTAATCTACCCATATACAAATAATCTTATTATACATAGTTGCTCCAGTACATTTTATTCATTGTGCATTCAGCGTATATACATATATTGCACCAACAAAAACTCTTAAAATTGACCTTAGATTATACTGCTGTATATATACTTATTTGTGTTTCATTAAAATTCTGAAAATTTACCTTAGCCGTTAGTCTGAGTAATAACAATTACTGCAATGTGTGCAACTCTATTATATTATAATTGTGTATATACAAAATATTCTTATGAAACAAAATATGCAACTCTATGTGCATTAAAATTATCTTCTTATTAATTTAATATATATTCACAAAATAAAATATGCAACTGTATATCGTTGTAATCTTCTAAATACAAAATATTTTTGAAATAAAATATGTAACTCTATGTGCATTCAAATTATCTTCTTTTTCATTTAAAATATGCATCTGTATATACGTTGTAATTTTCTAAATAAAAAATATTTTTGAAACAAAATATGCAACTCTATTTGCATTATAATTATCATCTTCTTTTTGCAAAATACAATAAGTAACTCTATGTGCATTCAAATTATCTTCTTCTTCATTTAAAATATGTATCTGTATATACGTTGTAATTTTCTAAATACAAAATATTTTTAAAATAAAATATGCAACTCTATTTGCATTATAATTATCATCTTATTTTCGTATGATGTAAGAGAAAAAACTTCAAATAAGAATTCATTCACAAAAACAATCTCCACATATCTTCACCTCGCCCTAAATTTGCGGCCTACTATCTTTCATAAGCGGTTCGGCCAAAAAATTTCCAATTTAGCTTACTCAACATTCTGCCCCCGTATACTTCCGTTTTTTTTTTTTTTTTTTTTGTTTTGGTATCGTGTAATTTATTGTATTTATACCTGAGTTTCTTTATCATAATTCGTTCAGTGTTGTATCATATCTCAATTGTATTATTTCAATTCTGTAATACTTCAATTTCCTCAATTATGGCGACTTCGAGTATCTTTGACTTCTGCGAGGGATATGCCCGGCAGTGGTCATTAAAGTACTGCTGGGACGAGCCCGGATTGGTCGAGTTCGTCAAAGCAACCATCGAGGAAGGCAGGCGTCGAAACACCTTAAAGGAAGCTATCCTATGCATTCAAAGCATAGAAATGATGTTATTCTACTCAAACGAGGGGATACACTGTAGAGCATATACCTGACATCCTGACTTCGTTGCACCTGCTGAATCGTAACTCGAAGTAAAAATTAATAAAAATTGTTTCTAAATATATAAAAATAAATAAAAAATAAAAAAAAAATTAAAACAACTATTCTTTTTATTTCAACAAAATTTCTCTGTCAAATATTTCAGCTAATTTTGGGGTTTTAGCCATATTTACTTATTTCCAGCTATTTCTGATTTTAAATCTCTTCAATTATTTTCAGCTATTTTTGATTTTAAACCTCTTAATTATTTTCAGCTCTTTTAATTTTATACATCTTCAAATATTTTCAGCTATTTTTGATTTTAGAAATCTTCAATTATTCTCACGTTTTCAGCAGTTAATACTATGTAAAAAGAATATTAAAATAAAATAATAAAACGAAAATTCAAAATAACTGTTCTTTCTATTCCAAGAAAAATTGGGGGTTTTGACCAGCTATTTTGATTTTAAACATCTTTAATTATTTTCAGCTATTTTTGATTTTCAACATCTTCAAATATTTTCAGCTATTTTTGATTTTCGTAAATCATAACGGAGCGTAAGTGATCATTTTAAGTCTGCGTTATAGTTTACCTAATACTATTACTAATACGAGTATGCAATTGATCAAGTTGCAGACCAGTATTCGTAGGCTAGTATTAGTGATTTGCTTCAAGGCAATGGTTGATATCTTATATCTATACTATCTAATTTATTGCGTTAATTACTCTAATAGAGGTAATTAATTTTCTCAAAATTGTTTAAAATTTTAACAACTTGGTTAAATTGGATTACTTTATATTTTCTTAATTAATACATTTCATTGCATAGGTTGCGATTTCGTTGCCAAGAATTTGCATTGCGCTGTAAACATTATTACCTCGCGCATAGCATACTCTTGCTACGTTCAACGCAATTTCTTGGCCGCTGTTGGATTAATATTTAAAATGCAGGTAGTGCGTGTATTGTTGTGTTTTACTTCACAATTTAAACAATTCGTTGTTTTATTTATAAATTAATTAATTAATAGCTTAAGATTAGCATAAAGGATGTCGACTCTTTTCGAAGAGTACATCGAAAACATAAACTCATAATTTATTGCACAGGCTAGTAAATTACCTGAAGTAATATTTAGCTTCTTTAATAAAATAAATATTAACATAATAATTGGATCATTTGCTAACTCTAAAAAGTTTTGTATGCATTTTGCAACTGTTGTATGCATTTTCTCATAATTTTTATAACATTTCTCTAATCATAATAGTCTCTTTTAGAGCATATACTAGCTCGAAAAATCTAATTTTCATTCGTAGTAACGTAGAACTAGAAATAATATTAATTCGTAGTAACGTATTAATATTATTTCTAGTTTTTAATTCAATCACTTTTCTCATATATCATTTGGAGCATTTGTTTACTCGTCATTTATTTGCTCGTCAGCAATTAACATAAATTAATAATTCAATTCATCAAAATCTACTTCTCATTATATTTAATTTAAAATTAATAATTCAACCATAATTTCATAATTCACTTTACAATTCATAATTTCTATGCTAGTTATCTGCGCTCAGCAGTACTTAACTATTTGTTCAATATCTCAATTTCGTACAAATATATTTTATCGCATTTATTTCGTATAAAAAACTCGTGTTATCGTTTATAATTCTTTCTTATTTATATTTTTTCTAATATTTCTTGTTCCCATAACCTTTAAATTTGGTTCGCCACATGCTAGTAAATTAACCCTAAGTAATACATAGCGATCTGTGGGTACCGTTTCTTCTGTTTTCCTATTTCCTATTCATTATTACACAATACTAAACTTTTCGCAATTTATTTATAAATATATTTCCACATTTTAACACTTAATACATCAATTTCTAATTATGGTATTTTTTCAACAAATTGTTGTGTATTTTCTTTCCCTTTACTTTTATTAATATTGTCGTTGTCACGGGGGTAGTGACGGACAAAACCTTATAGGGCCCTACCCATATTGGTGAAAATTTATTTTTCCTATTTTGATTCTTCATTACAACCATTTCCCCAATTTGAAACTCAATGGGATTTAATGATTTATCGTAGCTTGTTTTAAATTTTTCTTTTACCTTTTCTTGATTTTGTATCACTATTTCTGTATTTGATATTTTAATATTTTGTTAAAATCATCGGCGTTATATAGTCTTGAAACTTTACGTTTCAAATTAGTTGGCATATCAGAATCATAACCATATAGTGTTCGGAAAGGTGTTTGCCCAGTTGACACATGCATCGTATTATTATGGACATGCATTGCCGAATTTAACCATTGATCCCAATTGGAACCATCCTCCTTAGCAAAACATCTCAAATATTCTGCTAATGGTGACTACGTTCTAATGATCCATTGGCCTGTGGATGATAGGGTGTAATGTGCATTTTTTTAATACCCAATAATTTGCATGTATCAGAAAATAACTTTGATACGAAATTAGAGCCATTGTCAGTTACTAGAATTTTCGGAATATTGTAGCGTGTTATAATTTCATCATAAAATGCTTTAGCCACTATGCTTGCTTCTGCGTCTGGTATTGCTACACAGTACATATATTTTGAAAAATCGTCTTGAAATCTTAAAATATATTTATTGCCAGATACTGTCTCGGGTAAAATTCCTACTAAGTCCATATAAACTTTATCAAATGGGCGCGTTTGTGTATCTGTCAAGACCATTGGCATTTTTGTTAGCTTAGAACTTTTGTTAACTTGACATTTAGGGCAATTTTTAACATATTCTTTAATTTGTTTTTGCGTACCCTTCCACCTATATTGCTTTCTTATTCGAAAATACGTTTTCAGTGTGCCCTGATGACCCCCTAACGGCGAGTCGTGAAAGTCTCTAAGTACTGTTTTAATTTCTTCAGGATCGGTTAATACTTGACTCGAGATTGTTTCACCATCCATATCCGTTACTGTGTCGTCCAAGACTGGCTTACTGACGTCCGGTTGTGGATCTATTGCCTTTGGTTTATTTTTAGAACGGGTTTGAACTGCCGCAATTTCTGTTTCTAATTGTGGAATCCTACTTAATGCGTCAGCATTTAAATTCTTTTTGCCAGGTTTAAAAATTATTTCGAACTCGTATTTAATTAGAAATTGTGTTTCGCTGACAGAGACATAAATGCTGCGGCTTTAATGGTACAAAATATTATTTTATTAGGTATGCGGTCCTTCATACCTTCTAAAAAAATTAGCATTAAACCTAAGGACCACTCTTGGTTTAATGAGACTTTCAGGATTGCAGTCAGGTCGAAAGAGGAAGCCTTTCAGACTTGGCGTTCTAACAAGAATGCTGATACTGAAAGACTTCGTATACAGGCTAGGAATCGCTGTAATGCCGTGATCTCGCGCGAAAAGTTTCTTCACGAACAAAACGCGCGCAAAAGGGTCCAACTTTATCACAAGGGTAGTAAAAATTTCTGGTCATTTGTAAAAAGGGTGAAGAATCAGACGACATCGTCTACTCCAACTCCTAGTATGAATGGCCAGACCTTCACTGACCCAGTTGATAAAGCTAATCTCTTGGCAGAATTATTTGCAAATAATTCAACGCTCCCAGATAGTAATCAACCACTGCCTGTCGTCGATTTTGTTTCTTCTGCAACGCCGGATATACATTTTCGAACTCGGGCAGTTAAAAAGGTTTTAGCAAACCTCAACATTAACAAAGCCCATGGGGCCATCTGGCCATGTGTTGAAGAAGTGCGCGTCAACGCTGGCTTGTCCGTTGCGTAACCTTTTCAACATCTCCTACACGACAGGAGTTTTTCCATCTTGTTGAAGGTTGCCAATGTCCAGCCAGCTCCGAAAAAGGGCGAGGCCACGAACCCTGCCAATTACCGACCCATTGCAATATGCTCTGCACTCTCCAAGGTAATGGAGAGCGTAATTAACTTCCACTTTATGAACTATCTTGAGCACAACGAATTGCTCAGTGACCGACAATACGGTTTCCGTAGGACCAGATCCACAGGTGACTTGATGGCGGTCCTCTCCGAAAAGTGGAATAATTGTGTTCACCTTTTCGGGGAGAGCAAGGCTGTTGCTCTTGATATCTCCAAGGCTTTTGATCGAGTGTGGCATAAAGCCCTCGTTTCAAAACTAATTGCATATCGTGTTGGTGAATCTTTTACTCGATGGATATCGAGTTTTCTCCAGGGTCGTTCAATACGAGTTGCGATGGATGGTGTTCTTTCGGAACAACATGTCATCAATTCTGGAGTTCCGCAGGGTTCCGTCCTATCCCCGTCCCTATTTCTGGTATTTATCAATGACCTTCTGCCATTGACCCAGAACCCAATCCATTCCTTTGCAGATGATAGCAACATTTGTCATTCATACTCGTTCAAAAAGCGCCCAACCTCTTTGGAGATTGAGAGTAAAAGACGCACTATGAATGACACACTCAATAATGACCTTAAAACAATCTCCGAGTGGGGTCTTGCAAATAGAGTTGATTTTAATGCACGCAAGACCCAATGTTGTCTGTTATCTCACAAAAGAATGTATTCAACCCTACCTCCCCTTAATATGGGTGCTGTGGATATTGCAGAGTCAGCTGCTCTTGACGTTCTGGGCATATCAATTCAATGTGATCTCCGTTGGAATGATCACATATTTGACGTGTCGAAAGAGGCGGCCAAGTGCCTCGGTTTTTTAAAACGGTGTAAGACATACTTCACTCCTGCTGACTTGCGCACTGTCTACACCACCTATATTCGGCCTAAGATGGAATACAATTCGCACATATGGGCAGGGGCTTCAAAATCTTCTTTGGAGTTCCTGTATCGAATCCAACAACGTGCAATATATTTAATAGGGGATGAAAATATTTCATCCTCTATTGGTTCTCTTGAGCACCGAAGGACCGTAGGGTGTGTAAGCCTGTTCTATAGGTATTACAATGGTAAGTGTTCGAGGGAAATACATGGCATGATTCCACCAGGTCGTGTGTCCTCTCGTTCTACTCGGGCATCGAACCAAGCCCACCCCTTCGTTGTTCACTCGGCTCTCAATAGAACCACGCATTACCGAGAGAATTCGTTCTTCAGTCGCACGATACGTTTGTGGAACAATCTCCCTGCGTCTGTTTTTCCCGACATTTTTGATATTGGCAAGTTCAAAACAAACATTCACCGACACTACTCCATCTTTCCACCCTCCATTTAACCTATCATCCCATCTTACGATCAACACTGTGCATTGCATGAATAGGGGGCATCCCCTGAGCGTTGGTTAATTTGTAAAAAAAAAAAAAAAAAAAAAATGCTACGCAGTGGTTGATGATCCGTATAAACCGTGAATGGACGCCCCAAAAAATATGCTCTATAATTTTTTTGTGGCCCATACTATTGCCAAAAATTCTCGTTCAATTGTTGAGTACCTTGTTTCTGCATCATTCAGAGCTCTACTTGCAAATGCGATTGGTCGATCAGAACCTGGCTCGCCCTGTGACAGCACTGCTCCTATAGCTTCTCCACTTGCATCTGTTGTCAATACAAATGGTTTTGAAAAATCTGGGTATGCTAGAACATTAGGTGAAATAATTGCTTCCTTAAGTTTTATAAATGAGTCCTGGCACTTGTCTGTCCATACAAAAGTGGCATCCTTCCGCAACAGTTTATTAATCGGTAGTGTTAACCTTGCCATATTCTTAACGAATTTTCTGTAATAATTTACTAAACCTAAGAAGGCTTGTACCTGTTTCTTGGTCCTGGGTACCGGATTATTTTTTACACATTCTATTTTATCGGGATCTGGCATTGCGCCTGACTCCGAGCATTTGTGCCCTAAATATACTACTTCACGCCTTAAAAAATTGCATTTTTCCGTATTTAATTTCAAATTATTTTTCCTCAATTTTTCTAACACTTTACATAGTCTAATTTCGTGCTCCATTATGTTTTTTCCATACACAACTATATCGTCCAAATATACCAAACAATTAAGTCCCTGCAATCCTGTTAAAATGTGGTTCATTATTCTTTGAAACGTAGCGGGTGCTCCCGTCAATCCAAATGGCATCCTATTAAATTCAAAATGTCCCAAGCCCGTGCTGAACGCTGTTTTTTCTCTGTGACGTTCATCCACTAGCACTTGGTGATAACCACTTGCAAGATCTAATGTTGAAAAATACCTACTGTGACCTAATTGATCCAAAATTTCATCAATACGAGGTATTAGAAATACTTGTTTAGTCGTTGCGTCGTTCAATTTTCTGAAATCTATTACCAGTCTCCATTTTTTCTGTCCGTCCTTGCCACTCTTTTTAGGTACCAACAATAGTGGTGAATTCCAAGGCGACGTGCTTGGTGATATAATATCGTCGTCTAATAACTTCTGCTCCCTGTTTGTTGATTTCTTCTCTGTGAATATGTGGTAATTTATATTGTTTTCGGATAATCGGAGGTTGGCCGTCTATTGTGGGAATTTCATGTTTTAAAATAGGTGTATACGATAGCTCATCCCCCTCTAACAGAAATACATCATGGTATGACGCACATATTTTTTCTATGGATGCCTTCTCTTCAACATTTGCATTTGGATACAATTTTAATGAGTCAAATAGTTTGCATATTCTGTGTCGTATGTTTATGCTTTGTACGCTATTCATTGTGCCACTCACTGGTGTCATAAATTTATTATAATTTGAAAATTTGAGCTGTCTTATTCAATATTATATCTTTTTCTGTTGAGTTTAACACTGAAACGTAAACACTATTTTTTCTCCCATTTGATATGGTTTCTCCGATATAAACTCCTGGCGAAATTTCTTGTTTTTGAATTATTACTACGGGGATCTTGGTTCGTAGTGGTAATCTGGCGATACCTTTAGATCTTGCTGTTATTTTTATTTCTTCACTGTATAATATCTTATTTATTTCATCTAGTGATCTTAGTGGTAGTGTTACAATTTTATTTTTGTTTCTGTCTATAAAGGTTAATCCCTTTTCAACTGCATTGATGATTGCGTGGTTCCATAGATTATCTCGTCCAAGTATACCGTCTGCCGGAACTCCCTGATCCTGCATTATTGTATGTAACGTCAGACTGAGCCTTCTATGTTCCATATGTTGAATTTCAATTGATCCTGCGGTTGTCACATGTCCCCCAAATGCTCTGCTCAGATCTTTTGTGTCTTTTAAATTTCTCTCTAGTTTATTATCTAATGCACTCCACTTTACCAAGCTAGAGTCTGCACCAGAATCTACTAGTAATATTAGTTTCCCATTTTTCGCTTCCTTACAAGGAATTTCTATAAAGACATCATTTAATTTTGATATCTGTCTGAATTCCCCATGTCTACTATAAATAATGCTATTTTTCTTTGATTTTGTATATAAACTTAATTTTAATTTCCTAATATTTTCAATATATTTACTCATATTTTTATTTATGCTATCAATTCCTGAAGTTATCAGATCATTTAATTTCTTCTTATTTTCCTCTATACATATCCTATTCATTATGCAGTCATAAAAATTATTTTTTGCTGTTAATGCTATTATGCCAAATACGTTCAATGTTAATACAATTAGTGAACAAAAATTATCTACCATTTGCCTACCATTGATAGCGAACGTATCCACTGCCACACACGGCGTCTGATTCACAATACCTATCTTCGTTGGCCTGATGTCGCAACTTGTCTTGGGTTCCCAGATAATTGGCCTATTCTGGGCCCCTAACAGTTTCCCTGATTGCGGGTAGACTCAACATTTTTCTTCGCGTAACAGTTTTCCAACGTATGCCCGATTCTTGCACACCATTTACATTTATTTATTATTGTTGTTGTTATTATTATTATTTCCATTTCTCCTATCGTCATTATTATTATAATTTTGACGACTATTACTATTGGTTTTACCATTATTATTGTTATAGTTATTTCCATTGTTGTAATTATTATTTCTATTATTATTGTTAGTTTTCCTATTATTGTTGTTATATCTTCTATTATTATTGTTATTATTATAATTCCTATTATTTCCATTATTATTATAATTCCTATTATTTCCATTATTATTATAATTCCCATTGTTGTGGTTATTATTACCACGAGCATTATAATTGCTATTATGGGCTTGCGTATTGTTCGTGAAGCCATCATTATAGTTGTTATTTTGCGTTTGTTGTTTACTTGTAAATTGCTGCTCTGGTTCATTTATTTTCTGTGCACATCTTAAGTTCGTTTCGTGACCATAGGTCTCACATCCTTGACAGTATGGAGTATTTTTTCGACTGACGCACTCGTCCCGCGTGTGTCCTACATTACCGCAAAATGAACATGGGGTTTCCACTTTATTCCTTTCGGTTGAATTTTTTATACCGATTTCTCCACATGTGGGGTGTGAGGCTCTGCTAAAAAGCACCTCTGCGGCACTATGCGATGTTTCTCCTACACGCCCACTTTGTATCGTCTCCAACGTTTCTACCGCTTCCTCTATCAGTGAATCTAGTGAGTCCGCCTTATTATTTAGCATATGTATTTTCAGTGTGCTGTCCTTAAGGCCTACCTTAAAAGTCTTTTGTATGGATTTGTCTAATTCTATTGGCATAGCTTCGTCCCCTCTGCCATTATATTTTTCTTTTATTAATTCCACCGCCTTTGTTTTTAGTACATTTAGGCGTCTAGCAAAAGGTCGAATTTCTTCGGTAGATCTTTGATATGTCTCCTTTATTTCATTTATCACTGAGTCTAATGTTACGGTTTTAAGATATGTCCTCTTTATTAATGTATATAATTCATCTAATCCGCTAAATTGAATACCTTTTACTAGGTCGAATGCATCTCCATACATTCTTAGCTTAACACATGATAAAAATTCTTGAAACTCTGTTTCTTTTGTTGACTTTACCGCTAAATCACATCCTTGTATGAATTTACTTACTTCTGAGGGTAAATCATTGGAGTCCGTGCCTGAGAACATCGGAACCAAATGGTTCACCATTTTTGCAATATGTTCGATACCCTATTTAAATTCCGGGAAATTTATTTTTTCTGTGTGACTTATTTCACTGTTATTTACAGCTTCCTTATGTATCAATGAGTCGTTGGTTACTAACTCTAATTCTTGCTGTAGTAGTCTATTTCTATCTTCTAATTGTACAATTCTTTTTTGTGCATCTGTGATACTACCATACTCAGCCCTGAATCGGGCACTTCTAGAGGTTTCCGGTGTGTCTATGTAATTCGGGTTTTCAATAATTTCCACTAGTTTTCCTCTATTTTCGTCTAAGTGTTCTGCGTGATCCAAAATTGTTTTAATTTGATCTCTTAAGCAATTATTCAATTTTTTTAATTCTGTTAACTCTGTCTCTAATTTTTCTTTCTCTGTTATGCTAAAATCTGTCTTAGCTTCTATTATTTCTAAAAACGATAAGAATATTATGTCTGCTTCTTCTATTCTCGTGACACCAGTGGTTCTAATCTTTTCTCTAACTAGCTGAATGTAGTCTTTTGAACCGTTTATTCTTTTAATCTCTGTCCACAAACGTTCAATGAAAAGTCCAATTTCTCCATTTAATTTTGTTGTTTCATGTTGTGCTTTTTTTAATTCTGATTGAAGAGTTTCCATTAAACGTATCAGTTTAAGATATTTTTTCCAACGAAACTATTTTAATTTTCCAAAATTGTTTATATTTTTATAATTTTTTCTTTATCTAGAGTGGTTGGTTCTAAAACCGGCTGCGCCAATGTTAATGTCCCTATTTTATCACCTAAAAATAAGACATTTAATAAATAATAACACTTACTCCATTTCAAGTTCATCCTTTTTATAATTTTTATTTCCTTTTAAATCTCCACTTCTTGGACTCACTTCTTAATCTAATAACAACTGTCTTAAGAACTAAATAACTAAAGCTTATATACTAATACTTAAACTAAGTTTCAATGCTACTTTCTCAAACATCTCTTGCTGTTTTTCTTTAATTTCACATTTCGCCAGAGTTCTTAACCCTGACCGTGAGAAAAACCGCAACTCATACAAAAATTCATTAACTCATGATAACCTTAATTTAAAGTCGTCATGAGTTTCTTTGCCTACCAGGTTGTTTTATTGCGTGCATATTTGTTTACAATTCAACTGCTTAACGCTGCCGCGAATTGGGTTCGCAGTCACTCGTGCTGACATTGTATATTTTCGCCGCAAGTTTTAACAACAACAGCAAGTGCGTTGTTAACCCATATTGAAAATGGCATGCTTTTGTTTTCAATAACAATTGCACAATATATTATTAAAATATGTTAGCAACCTAATTTAATGAACAGCAAGAGATGCCCAATAGGAAAAGTGTATTCAAATGACAGATTGTCATCTGCCTTAGGAGAAATGTGTTCAAATGACTGATTGCCATAATATTGACACTCAACAGATGGACACATACGCATATACCGAGAAAAAATTCTCCCTCCGCCCACCAATGTTGCAAAAATCTATACGAAAGTTTTGCGAAATTTGTGCCACTGTGCAAATTCAAAACATACAAACATACTATCGGCGTGCGGCAGATGAGACAAACAGTTGAGAGCGCAAGCTAAGCCGTGGTGAGTGTTATGCCTTCATCACGGCACATATTACGCACTCAGTGCAGCCTCAGTTGCGCACGCTAGTAGCTGGGAGTAGGAAAGGGAAGGGACAGAATACGAAAAAACAAGTATATGCAGTTGCGGCAAGGAGCATAAAAAAGCCCCTTGCGTTGACAATTGAAAAATGAAGCGGCAGTGCGTGGGTACAATGTGTTTTTTTTTTTAATTTATTTTTGTTCTATTTTTTGTGTTGCGAGAGTTATTATTTTTTTATTTTTATTGCTGTTTAATATTGGGCGATGCGCTAAATTTATTTTAATTTGAAATGTGTTTTTTTCCTGTTTTGTATGTTATTGTTATTATTGACGATGAAAGCACGATTTTCTTTAAGAAAACTAAGACGACGGACAAAACGACGGAAAATTATAAATATATGAGGTCGGCGCGACACGTCCGTCCCCCTTTATTGCTCAGACGCTACTCGCGCTCCAGTAAAAAAGGTGTTCAATTCTGTACCCAACGTAGGAGAGGGCGTCGGAATCTCCGGTGGAGCGACCAAGTGCGAGACAACCTGACAACACTTGGAGTGCAAAACTGGCGACAGCGCGCGCAATGCTGAAGCGACTGGCGAGGGGTGATTGCTGCGACCGAAACCCATCATGGGTTGTAATGGTCAAATAAGTAAGTAAGTAATATAAAAATTAGAGAGTGATCGTACGTCTAAGTATTTGTATCATGGTATATTTGAAATTATCAAAAATATGCAAAGTGAATAACAAAAAATATAACTCGCACCACAAACAACAGAATTAGTACAAAAAATAACGCATAACTTTATTATGTGAGAAATAACTAAATTAATTATATTATTGTTTACGAATATAATGCTCAAAAAAGGATTATTTTTGAAAAAAAAACCTGTAAAACCGAATTGGGGTTTAGAGTGTTTGGTACATACATTTATGCTCGTTAATCCGTGTATAGACTATTTAATAGTATTTAAGGATATAATGCTCAAAATAGGACTATTTTTGAAAAAAAAAAACTATATTTTCGCACTTTTTACCACTAATTATGTGAAATTTTTATGGTTTATTTTAGTGGCCAAAGTTAATAGTTTGAGCAAAAAAAAAAAAAGAAAAAAAAGTTATTTTCAAAAAAATGTTTTCGAAAAACCGCACAAACAAATTTGAAACCGCGATATTTTAAAAAACCTGCCTACGATTTTTTTAAATTTTAGTCTTAAAATACTCGGGGGAGATGTCCAAAACATATTCTTAAAACATTTAAGTTCTCCCACGACTTTTGGGTTGAAATTGTTTCAGGCTAGGCGTGCACTCTCAACTGAAAAGTTGATGCACACCCCAAATTATTCAAGAAAATGTTTCGGATATCCCTCGCGAGTATTTTAAGATTGAATATCACGGTATAATATTTTTTTGTTTTTTTTGATTTTTTTTTAATAGTAAGTTGAACGTAATTTTTGTTTTGCTTAAACTATTAAGTTTATCCACTAAAAAACTCTTATACAAGTTTTACATAATTTTTTCACTATTATGGTTCATAATAAATAATAAGAAAAGCGGTAAAATTGTTTTTTCAAAAATAGTCCTTTATTGAGCATTGTACCCTTAAGTTGTCCTTACATAGAATAACGTGTATGCAAATATTTAGTGAAGATCATTTGCAATAACAAGGCAATAAATGGTTATCTTGTTCTTGCTCTAGTTCTTGCACGCTAAGTCTTCCTCTTGTCCTGGCATAGGAACATATAATCTTGTTCTTGCAATACCTTTCTCGCTCTTGCTTGCAAGAATCTTGCAAAACTTTACTTTTTAAATTTTAAATAAAAGATCGACGACAAATATCTTAAACTACATATTAATTATGAAAACGAATAGAATTTGAACACTATTTTAAGTTACTTATTTTCAATTTCTTCAACAAAAAAAAAATTATTTTACTAACAAAAAAAATCCATTAACATAAAATTTTGTATTATATTTTAACAAGAATTAACTAAAAAAAATAAAAAATATAACTCAAGTGATGTAGGCGAGACAATTCAAAATAAAACGCTACATAGCGAACACTAACAGAAAGAAGAGAATACAACAATAATGTATTACGAGGCGTATACACACACTCTTACAACGACAACTTTTCGTTGCTATCCTATATCATCGCATGGAAACAAACAGACGCATGACAACAGACAGACGCATGACAACGGACAGACACATGACAACAGACAATCGCATGGCACCACACTACATGGATGTATCTAGTACAGCTATCTAGTTGACAACAAGAACGAGTTTTTTTTTTGTGGTACAAAAAATGTCCCTCCAAAAATTCTATCAAAAGCTTGGGTGCTGCATTATTCCCATTTTTGTTGTTTTTGCACTTGTCTATTTTATCTTTTTAAATCAACTTTTGAAACACTTTTAAATCTATTTACCGCTTCAAAAGTGCTTCATATACCTTATTTTTAAGATGCTTATATTCATTAGCCTTGAAAAACAAAAAAAAAAAAACACACACTTCTTCATTAATATCAGGGTTGGGCGAGATTGTCTATGTAGATTACACGATTGTCTACATGTAGACAATTACATGTAGACAATCTCTAAAACACATGTAGACAATGTATACTATGTAGACAATGTATAAAATTCATAATTATTTGTATTTTGTGGTGATTTATATTGAGTAACTAATTAATCTACGTAGGTATTAAAATACATTTTTATAACAAATACTTTACAAACTTTCGAGTGCCGTTTTTTTTTTTAATACGTAACGTTTTAAGAAAATATATGTATAAAACTTAAATATATGTATAAACTTTACCCAACTAGTTATCCAAAATATGTTCCTTCTAATTATACTAATTTTAATAGATCCATAAATTCTAATTTTGTAATATAAAAAAAGGTTTAAGATTTTTAAAAATTTTGATTTTTGAGAAAAAAAAGTAATGATGTTGTCAAATCCAAACGAAAAATCGTGTTTTTGAAAAATATATAATTATAGAAATTAAAAAAAATAAAATTAAACTATTGACTAAAACAGAGATAAAGAGAATAAATATATTATGATTTTGTGGTAATCAGTATCAGAGAATGTCGTTTAAATATCGTTTGGTCGTTGAAATATAATTTGTTGAATTTTTTACTAAATATAGTTTATGGGGTTTGCGATACATTTTGTATTATTGTGAACTGAATAAATTTTATTGTATAATTATTAGATGTAATACATAATATTTCGACATTTATACACTAAACATAAAAATTCATGATCAAAAATTTGTTTAAGAAATAAACAAAATTGTTTTAAAATGAATTGCATTGATTTTAATAATCGAGCATTTTAGAAATGCCCCTAAAGGTATGCAACATTTGCGGTATGTAGAATAAATTTAAAATGCATTAAGCACTTCGTATTTGATGTCGCTCTGCTCTTATAATTCCTTTCCTATTTTTTAGCGACAAAATGTTATTTAACCCTTTTAGTAACTTGTTACCATATGGTAACAGCTTTTCAAAGACATTTTTAAATACTGCGTGCAATAATATTTTGACAAAATATATGGTAATATATACATGAGTATTTATTTTTTCTTAAATAATAGTGTATTCAGTGTCAAATGGATTAATTTGAATATTTGTTTATAAATTAAACGATTTAAAACAATACAATAAAATAATAAATAACATAATAATAAAAAATTATAAAAATCTAATGTATTTTATTATTTACCTTAATCAAAACAAACAATTGTATGCATATATTCAAGACTCATAACGCTACAAATAATAATTATTATTTTTAATATGTGCATTTTATGATAAAACCATTTACATATTATTGAATTTATTTAGGCAATATATACAATTGTATACATAGTCTATGCAATTGTATACATAGTCTTTACAATTGTATACATAGTCTACATTATCTACGTAATTGTCTACATAGTCTACACACAAATATAGACAATCCCGAAATACACGAAATTACCCAACCCTGATTAATATTCACGTTCATAAATATTTTGCACGCTTTCTATTTTTACTTGTTGTTCAATATTTAGTAATATCATGAATCCTGAATCATTAAAATTATAAAAAACGCAAGAGTCTTGCTTTTCTTGCATTTCTTGCAGTGTTAGTCTTGCACTTGCTCTTGTTCTTGCATGTCTTATCTTGTTCTAGCAAGAAAATCTCGATTTTGTTCTCGCTCTTGTTCTTGCAAAAAAAAAATGCAAGAACAGAACAAGATGCAAGAACAAGACATTTTTGATCATCACTAGCGGTATTGAACAACGGGTCGTGGCGCCTACGATAATACAAAAAACTCAAATACAAAAAAAAAAAACAAAATCAAACAAAATAAAAATCAAAAGCACAAAACTAAAGCAATTACACAAAAACAATAGAAAAATAAAAACAAAAAGCAGATGGAAAAACAATAGCAGATACAAAGAATAAAAGCAGAACCCAAAAACAAAAGCAAACACAAAAAACAAACAAAAATAGAAAATTAAAAACAAAAGCAAAAACAAACAAAAAAAACATAAAAGCAAAAACAAAAGTAAAACACAAAAGCAAAATCAAAAAAACAGAAGAACAAAAACAAAATAAACAAATGAATGAAAAACTAAAAAAAAGGAAAAATACAATGTAGAAACTAAAATAAAAGCAAATTCAAATCAAAAAAGCAAAAATACAAAAACAAAAGAAAAATCACAAAATCTAAATCAAAACGAAAACAAAAAAAGCAAAAACACAAAAACAAAAGAAAAACGCAAAAACATCAAAAATACAAAAAGCAAAAATAAAATTTAAAACACAAAAACAAAACACAAATCCACAAAAAATTAAAGCAAAAAGAAAAAGTCAATTTTAAAAACAAAATAAAAAGAAAAAAACAAAGGCAACTAAATAAAAAAATGCAAAAAAGAAAAAAATTAAAAGAATAGCAAAAACTAAAAACGGGGGAAAAAAGCCGGGAAAATAAAAAAAAGCTTTGCTTAAAAATTAGGTTAAAAAAACCCGTTGCGCAGCCCGGGTACGAAATACTAGTAATATATAATGTAATGTTATGTTACTAACATTTTTGTTTGGTTAAAAGAAATAGGACGGCCTGTATACAAGTATTCTATAAACAAGTAAATCCCACAAAAAAATGTTAGTAAAATCAGACCCGTGCTCTGGATTTGCTCGTGGGGCGGGGTTTAGCAAACTTCATAATAAAGAGGGTCGGGGAGATAGATTTCTGTTTGGCCATACTCATGAACATATGTCATTATTTCAGAAAATCGGTATCTAAAGAGGCCTAAACTAGGTATGATATCGTGTGTATGATCTTCTTATAACGGAGTTTCCCTCAAGAATTTTTAAAGGATCATTAGATCCCGGTTGGGCAATTTTTCATAGCCTTGTAAGGGTCCGAACAAATAGATTTAGTCGGAATAAAAACAGTATTCCATTAAAGAAAATAAGTACAACTTTTTTGAAAATTAAACATATACAAAACTAGCAATAAATTGAAATCGGCTTTGAAAAATATTCGAAATTTATATAATTTGAGAAATAATTAAATAAAACCATGGTTGAAGTATATACAGGTTAAGTCATCTTTCAAAATTCGGGCGCCATTTACTTTTTTTGAAAACTGTTTGAAAGTTTCAACATTTGTTTACGATAAAATTAAAACAGAACATCAATACTTTGTTTACAAGTTCACAAAATATCAAAATTTAAAATCAACAAATCTCAACATTATAAAAGTTTAAAGATCTCCATGAATTCAAAATGAACCATCGTGTATTTAGAAAGTCAAATAGTTAATTTGTCCAGTGAATTTAATAAAAAAATAGTGAAAATTAAGAGCAAAAAACATAACCTTTAAATAAATTTTAATATGACAATCAATTGTTTTATTTTCAATATTTTTTTCTTGACATTCTCAAAATTTTAAATGCCAACTATCTGTCTAGATAAACTAACCTATACTTCAACCCTGAATAAAACCAATCGATTTCATTTGAAATTTGTACTTACATTTCAGAAAAATATTTTTATAATATTGGTAAAGTTATTCGAAAAGAAAGGCGCCGCTGACGAAAATTTTCCATTGTTTTGTGAAAATTTATTTATTCAACCTCAAAATACAAATTTTATATACCAATTTATTTGTTAATGTATATTTATTTTTTTTTTTGTTTGGTAAAAAAACATTTTTTTTAATAAATAAGGGTGTTTTTGAAAACAATTTTTTTTAATAAATAAGGGTGTTTTTGAAATATGAAAGGGTGTTTTTGAAATATGAAATTTAAATTTTAGCAGTACTATTTCAGAATTTGATGAAATTTTGAATTATGGTGAAACAACATAAAATTAAGATATTGATAAAAATTTTAGCTTCCCTGATGGTGTGGTTAAAAATATTTGGTTATATAAATTTGAAAAAATCTGTATAAATAATCAATAAATTAATCAATTGAACATAACTTAAGCAATAGTGAAGCAAAATAAAACACTGAAGGCTCATTTAAAAGGTAATAAAATTGCCAAAATGTTGATATTAGAGTGGTCATCTTTAAACAAAGTTTATTTTAAAAGGATATATCTCAAAAGCAATGGCGAAAGTCGACTTTAATATTAAAATCAGCTTTTTGACGTTTTATTATTTATACAAATTTTCAAAAAAGTAGACCTTAATTTTAAACTTGACTTTAAATTATCTTTGAATTTGAAATGAAAAGCATATCATATTTTCATAATAAAAAAATGTTTGCGGCAAATAAAGGGTGTAAAAGAAATTATTTTTACAAATTCAAATGCGGATATTGTGGTCAAAGCAAATAACGGAAAAAAATACGGTAAATTCAAAAATTCTCTGATTTATGACAAACAGAAAAATTAACAAGTTTTCAGTTATAAGTAATCGATGATGTCGTAAACAAAAAAAAATAATTAAAAAAGTGGGTAAATAATGTTTGGACATTATAAGCTAACTATTCTACAACGCATTCAATTATTGAAGGGATACTGCTGGAAATATTACAATTCGGTTTCAAGAGACCATCTTCTTAAATAGTAAAATCCATTCTTTGAAAAATATTGAAATATTGTTAAACTGACATAAAATAAGTTGGATTAGTGTTATCAAAAATGTTAGAAGAAATGGTGTGCAACGGCTGATGGTAGGTGGAAGACTAAAATACGGAAATTCGTCCTAACTCATTAAGAAAAATAATTTTTTAAATATTTTTTAAAACTATGGAGTATTGTTCTTCATTTGTGATATATTTTTTTTACCATGTTAACTTTTTAAGTCAAAAAGAAAATGTATAAAAATTTCGTTTACACCCTTCATTTTGGAGCTGAGATCTCTTTTAGTATGTATGGGCCATTCCACACCAAATCGACCAAAAAAAGTAAAATTTGAGATTTTACATTTTCGATGATAATGAAATTTCTAGTTCAAGAGATATTTAAATATGAACAACCATACAAAAGTGATTTTTGGCCCTTTTTCCAACTTTGAGCCACTGTATCTCTGGAAGTAGTTGTCGGATTATGGTTAGTGCATGTCTCGATACCATTTATCAGTTGCCAAAATTTGATGGAAATCGAAGAAGGTGAGTTCCAACCGCTGGTCGATTTGGTGTGGAATGGCCTGTATATAAAAGCGTTTTTACAAAATCAAATCATTTAAAGTTTTTATTCCCTTTTGAAATGTTTGTTACTTTTAGATATGTTAAAAATCAGTTCAAATTTATTTAAATGCGAATAAAAGCTGTAAACGAATTAGTATCGTACAACCATTTTCATATTTATACTCAATGATGTCTCAGCCATTAAATACTTCCAACTTTTTTCACATGTTCGACCAAAAATTTGATATGCATTTGAAAAGCAAATAAAACCCTTTAACGAATTTTTCCAGAAAAATTGGGAAACACGATTATATTATTTTTTAACGAACTTTAAGAAAATACACGATTTTTAAGAAAATACAGGGTCTTGTAAAGGGTTTTTCAATAAGAGCGCTACAAAAGTTTTTTTCAAGGGTTTTTCCACAGGGACGCTACAAAAGTAGAGCGACAGGGACAGCAAACGACGCCATATTTCTTGCCGCTCTATTGACATTTCTCTTCAGTATGGTTTGCCATTTTATGATGGAAAGATATACGAGCCAACAACGAGTCGAAATAATTAAAATTTACTACCGAAATTCGAATTCGTATATCTTTCCATCATGAAATGGTATACCTTACTGAAGAGAAATGTCAAAAGAGCGGCAAGAAATATGGCGTCGTTTGCTGTCCCTGTCGCTCTACTTTTGTAGCGTCCCTGTTAAAAACAACCCTTTATCATAACACAAATATACACCAATTCTGGGGCCTTATTGATTTAGGATCTTATTTCATTTTAAATTGTTACTAAAAATCAGAGCTCTCGTTTACCCGGGTGCTCGGGTACCCGGGCTACCCGGGTTATTCAAATACTCGAAAAACCCGGGTATTAAATGTTCCAGCTACCCGGGTAATTTGTTCGTTCGTTTGTTCGAGCTATTCGAGTAGCTCGTTTGTTCGAGTAGCTCGATTGTTCGTTCGTTGTTCGAGTAGCTCGATTGCTCGATCGTTGTTCGAGCTTCGAGTAGCTCGTTCGTTCGTTTGTTCGATTGACGATTGTTCATTTGATCGCTTGTTAATTTGTCTGTCCGTTCGTTTGCTTTATGTGGGAGTTGGTCGGAAGTGGTTGGAAAAATGTAGGTGGACAAAAGTGGGTGGGTGGGCAAAAGTGGGCGGAAAGTGATAAAAAGACCGAACAAAATTTTATTGCAGAAATCGGTAGCAGACATCAAGGGAAATCGAATGGTACCACTCTCAGTGGTCCCTGACCCCCAAAAGGGGGTCAAAAACCAAACTTTTTTTTTATTGCGGAAATGGATAGCGAACATCATTAGAAGACTAATGGTACCCTTTGGAGTGGTCCCTGACCCCCAAAAGGGGGTCAAAAACCCATTTATGACCAAAAAATGTGTTTTTCAGAAATCGATAGCGGACACCATTAGAATGCTATTGGTACACTTTGGAGTGGTCCATGACCCCCAAAAGGGGGTCAAAAACCCATTTATGACCCAAAAATTGTTATCTCGGAAATCGATAGTGGACATCATTAGAAGGCTAATGGTATCCTTTGGAGTGATCCATGACCCCCAAAAGGGGGTCAAAAACCCCATTTTCGAAAAAAATATTTTGTGAATGTCAAAATGCATTTCATAACGTCAGCTATCTATTTCTGCAAAAAAAAAATCGAAAATGGGGTTTTTGACTCCCTTTGGGGGGACCTGGACCACTCCAAAGGGTACCATTAGCCTTCTAATGATGTCCGCTATCGATTTCCGAGATGGGGTTTTGACCCTTTTTTGGGGGTCATGGACCACTCCAAAGTGTACCAATAGCATTCTAATGGTGTCCGCTATCGATTTCAGAAATAAAAATTTTTGGGTCAGAAAATGGGTTTTTGACCCCCTTTTGGGGGTCAGGGACCACTCCAAAGGGTACCATTAGTCTTCTAATGATGTTCGCTATCCATTTCCGCAATAAAAAAATTTTGGACAAAAGGTGGTTTTTGACCCTCTTTTGGGGGTCAGGGACCACTGAGAGTCCACTTTTGCCCACCCACTTTTGTCCACCTACATTTTTCCAACCACTTCCGACCAACTCCCACATCAAGCAAACGAACGGACAAACTAATTAACAAGCGATCAAATGAACAATCGTCAATCGAACAAACGAACGAACGAACAAGCTACTCGAAGCTCGAACAACGATCGAGCTACTCGAACAACGAACGAGCCATCGAGCTACTCGAACAAACGAGCTACTCGAATAGCTCGAACAAACAAACGAACAAACTACCCGGGTTTTGCGAACTACCCGGGTAGCTCGAACATTTAATACCCGGGTTTTTCGAGTATTTGAACTACCCGGGTATTACCAGGGCTTTCGAGCGCCCGGGTACCCGGGTACCGGGGCTACTAGAAAATACTCGTATGAAATCGAGAGCTCTGCTAAAAATACGTAAAAATAAACGAAAAGAAATTCGTTGGAATTTCTTACGCTTTTTTGAGGAATTTATTTTGTTTCGTTTTACGTTATAAGAGAGATATTATGTATATTTTTTTAAATGTATTTTTTTTTTTTAAATATAATAATAAATTTACAAACAAAAATATTTTTGAACTATGTAAAAAAAAAAATCTAAAATAAAAAGATGAAAAATAATTGTTTAAAAAATAAATTGTTTGTATTGTATTTAAAAAAAAAAATAAGATTTCAAGAAAATTCGATTAGGTTGAACCCCCAAATCCCCTCCCATGCCCACGGGCCTGAGTAAAATGAAATAAAAAATTCGTGCAGAAAGAATTTTATTACAAATTTTTTAAAAAACAATAATACAAACAGTAAAAAAGTGTGCAAATATAACTAAAATGTTAATTAATGCAATTAATTTTTAATTGAAACTCAACCGATGTAACATTTAGTTGCATTGATTTCCATATTCGTAATAATGAGAATATGTTTGTTGGAAAAACTTGAATTTTTTTTTTGTCATATTGATATTAAAGTTGTTATATATATTATTTTTTTTATTGAAAATTATTAAATCATTAATTGATTAATAAGTAACATCAATTAAAAATTTCATTCTACTTAAAAAAATTTAATACACTCATATTTTTAATTGGAATTCGATTTTGTTTGCTATTAATTTCAATTGAATATACACGTTCAATATTTTTCATAAAAAAAAAATTGTTTTTTTTTTATTATCAATCGCATGATAGAAATATTATTTTTAAGTAGTTTTTTATATCTTATATGAACGTTCATGTTTTTTTTTTATATTTTTATTGAAGTATGTAACTATAGTAATTTTGATAGTTTGAACTATGCTGTGGACAACTATAAATGAAATACTTATAAATAAATAAGTTAAATTTTATTTTTTTTAATCAATTTAAATTGTTGTTGTACCTTTTTTCAAACGAATGATTACAAAAAATTAACTATTTCAGAAAATATTCATTGATAATGAAATATATTTGAAGTTTTTTAAAAACAAATTTTTAATTCTGATTTTAAATGTTATTGACAATAAAAAAAACATAAGCTTAAATATAATTTAACAATTTAAAAATATTTGATTTTTTTGAAAATTAATTCTTATGTTTGATATAATATTTAGCGTTAGTTATAAATGTTTACAATATTATATTTTAAAATAATTATTAATTATAATTAATAAATAAAATAATTACTATTACAATAATTAAAAACAATATATTATATATTGTTTTTAATTCAAAAAAATATTAAAAGTTTTTTTGGAAATTATTTATTTTTCATAATTCAAAACATTAACTTATCATGGCACATGCATTACCTAAAAATCATGTTAATTCCAAAAATAAGAATTTTGCTTAAAATCAAGAAAACAGATATTTATATATATTTCAAAAAGTCAAAGTTTGAATGTGTTGTGAAACTTTGATTGTGTTGAACAATTTTAAATACGTGCAAAGAAGTTGGCATTTTTTTTAATGTATAGGTACTCAAAACTTTCAATGTGTGCGTTAATTTATACAAAAACTAAATTTGGCAACACTGCAAAAAAGGCAAAAAATGCAACGATGTCTGTCTGTGATTTTTATAAACAGAATTATGAGAAAATAATGATAAAATTTTGCAAAAAATATCAATAATTGAAGATTCAAAATCTACAAGTTTTGATATTTTGAAAAAAAAAAAATAAAGATTGCTTAAATGTTTCAGGAAAAATCATAGACACATTAAAGTTATTAATTGACACATTTTGTTGTTGCTGCTGCGGTTTTTTGTTCGAGCAGCCACCGCACATACAGAGAGTGAAAGGCAAATAAGAAGAATTCTTGTTGGACCTTTCTTTGTATGAAACGTCAAAAGAGAAAAAAGAAAAAGTGCAAAGATGTCTGTCCGTGATTTACACAAACAGAATTATGAGATAATAATGATGAAATGAAAATTTGTTCAAAGAATATCAAAAATTGAAGATTAAAAATCTACAAGTTTTGATATTTTGAAAAAAAAACCAGTTGGGAAGATTAGATCACATGGGAAATTTTAAAGTAGGTGTTATTATGATAGTTAGGATTTTCAAAATTATAGTCGGTCTAAGCCGACTATAAATACCCTACACATATGTGTGGTTACCATTCAAAGTGGTATATAAGTCACCAGGGTATTCGAATCCTGAAAATAACTACAAACTTTCCATAACTGAAGAAATTTCTTTCATTTGATACCCATATTTACAAATGGGTAGGTGTACCGAATTTCGATTTTTTTTGGGAACCACAAGTCATTTCGTGGTAAAATATTTTCTCATTTATTTGTTAATAATGTTAATATATATTTGACCAAAAAAGTTTACCTAAGCACGTATATAGTAAAATTGATTCGTAGATGTAAATTTTATTTGAGGTATTTGAATATAAGTGGTCGGTTCTCAGGTAACAATAGACCGATTATGCCAATTTTCTTGTTCAGACAGCTTAGATATATAAGTAATCTAAATCTAAAGTTTCATTGCTCTATCTCTTCAACTTTTTCTGTAATCGTGATTTCAACAGACAGACAGAAGTACCGACAGACAGACAGACGGACAGACGGACATCGCTAAATCGACTAAGGAGGTCATGCTGATCAAGAATATATATATACTTTTCCATACCGGAGATGCTTTTTTCAGGGTGTTACAAACGGCGTACCAAACTGAATATACCCTTTCACTCTTAGTGTAGGGTATAATAAAGACTGTTTAAATGTTTCAGGAAAAATCATAGAAACAATAAAGCAATTATTTGACACATTTTGTTGTTGTGATGCGCAAACGCAAAGCAGAATGAAATAAGTAAAATCGAATGGATGAGCGCAAGTGAGAGGACAATAGAAATTCATATTGTTGGTTCTTTCATAAAACTGATATTCCTTGTACTAAAAAAACTATTTCATTTAATTTACAATGTAATTTAAATGTTTTATTTAATAAAAAATAATTCAAATTTACATATTTAAATTATCTTTATTATAAAATATTCATATAAAATGTATATCTATATATTTACATTAAAAACTTTAATAAAAGGATCATCCGCTGTGTGCAACGTTGTGCAACATCGAGCAACATCTGGCAACCAGTATTTGCTACGCATCTCGGAGTACTAAAAACGGTTGTTGTTCAAAACTTGTCTGTCTTTATAATATAAAGTCTTTGCTATAGGTCTTACGCAGCCGCGTTGAACACTTCACGAACCATTGCTGTCGTTTCTGAATATGAACTACGACAGTAATTTGCAGCAACCGAACAATGATCGACTACTCGGCTAAAAGTTGTTTGAAAAACCGTGATCCTGTGGTGATGTTGCGCAAAGAGCTTAAAGGACATTTTTAAACTTTTAACGACTATTTTCAATAACATTATTATTACTCCAAGTGTAAAAAGATATCACTCAATTTTCATTTTTTATTTAATTTAAAATCTCTTACTGAATTACCGTAAAAGTAAACCAGTTGGGAAGGTTAGATCACATGGGAAATTTTAAAGTAGGTGTACTTATGATGGTTAGGATTATCAAAATTATAGCCGACTATAAATACCCTACACATATGTGTGGTTACCATTCAAAGTGATATATAGGTCACCAGGGTATACGAATCCTGAAAATAACTACAAACATTCAATCGCTGAAGAATTTCCATTCATTTGATACCCATATTTACAAATGGGAAGGTGTACCGAATTTGGTTTTTTTTTTGTGAACCACAAGTCTTTTCGCCGGAAAACATTATTATCATGTATTTGAGCATGATGTCAATATATATTTGACCAAAAAAGTTTACCTAAGCACGTATACATAAAAATTGATCCCGAAAAGACCAAGGGGGGGATTTTAGCAACGGCTGTGGCAATCCAATCGAAATTGGCTTGAGACGAGCATAGCACCTTCATGATGCCATCACTCGTCTCATAGCCTTTTGCGTTTGCACTGACACCGCCGGTGCTGACTAGCCGCCAAAGATGATCGGTGCAGTGTTTTACTTCTGCATCATTCATCTTTTGCTCCTTCCCCAATTTGCCAATAATCGCAACCGGAAGAGCTTTGCGAGCAGCATCACGATATGATACTGCTAGCCTACCTCTGCCAGTGGATGTTGAAGGCAGTTCATCCGCAGCCGATCCGGAACATGAAGCACCAGTGCTCTTGCTTGTGGAAGCAATATCACTGGAAACTGTCGAGTTCAGGGAGTTACGGGGTTTCGCAGCAGCAGTGAAGGTTTTAAACTTCTTGCCATTGCGCTTCTTAGGTGCATTGGCAGCCACAATAGCAGCAGCGGATGGTCCGGCTTCAGTCGGAGTAACCTCCACCGATCTATCGCGTTTTGCTGTGGTAGCTGGGGCAGAGAAAGCTCCAGCGTCGCCTTTAGCCTTTTCAGCCTCTTTGCGATCTTTCGCTTTATTCTTCCTTCTCCTACTCACCTGGGCATCGGACAACCTGACCTCTGTATTCAGAGATCCGGGTCCGGTCCCCAATGGAAGTTTAGCTTCCAGTTGGGCGTCGGTCTCTCTAGGATTAGATACTGGTAAGACACCACTTTCCTTCGATCGACCCATGTTTCCAAATACGTGACTGAAAGGAGCCCTGAGAGGAAACAACACTGTCGAGCAGCCATACAGTGGAGGATTAGTCGTAGGCATAGCCGAACCGACACTTTCCTCTACTTGTATGGGAACCGCTGCGTTGTCGTTATCCTCCTATAGATTCCTAGCTGTCTCATACATTTGGGAGATGCAGGGGCATGATGAACACCCTGCTACAGGAGCAGAGAGGTTCATCGTACCAGGGTTGGTTGCGTGGATTGAGGCCTCCAGAATCCTTGCCTCAGCCGCCACTTTTGTGGGTACCACCTGGAGTAGTTAAATCTTTATGTTGACCCATCGCGGTGGTATAGGGGTTTCTTTAGAGTCTGCCACCCCACCAATAAAAAAGACTATGGTAGTATTTAGTTCATTACTCATCACAAGCCTGTCTGACAAGGGTGACCGTACCAGAAACTTAAAAAAAAAGTTTCCGTCAGCTTAGCCTTATTGAGTCATTGTAACTTAAGCCCCCACACCACGTCAAGGTAACCACCACGTGGGGGAATGTACCTAGTAAAGTCTACTTTTTAATAAAAAGTTAAATGAGTTTAAACTTTATGATCATTATGATCAAAAATTTCTTGTTCTTGCATCTTGTTCTAGTTTTTGCATTTTTTTGCCAAAACAAGAGCGAGAACAAGATCGAGATTTTCTTGCATCAACAAGATCAACATAAGAAATGCAAGAAAAAGAGCAAGAGCAATACTAACACTGCAAGAGGTGCAAGAAAAGCAAGACTCTTTCGTTTTTTTACCATTTTAATGTATTTATTATGTTTTTAAGGTAATGTGAAATTAATGAAATAATGAAATTCAAAAGAATTCATGACATTACTAAATATTGAACAACAAGTAACATGGAAAGCGGGCAAAATATTTATGAACGTGAATGTGTTCTTATTTCTTTTTTTTTTTGATTTTCAAGGCTAAAGAATATAAGCATCTTAAAAATAAGGTCTGTGAAGCACTTTTCAAGCGGTAAATAACTTCAAAAGTGCATCAAAGTCGCTGAAAAAAGATAAAATAGAAAAAACAGTGTTGTTTCTCATTTCTTCGTATCTCATTTCTTCGCTAGTTGGTGCATCAATTGTGCATATGCACTGTGCTATTCACATTATTATTTTTGTTTTACTTTTATACACAGTTTTTTTTGTTAATTGTAAAATCATGAAGTTTTTCTTAAGTTAAGTTCTATGTGCATTATTTCATTTAACTTATAAAAATTTTCTTGTTCAGACAGCTTAGATATATAAGTAATCTAAATCTAAAGTTTCATTGCTCTATCTCTTCAACTTTTTCTGTAATCGTGATTTCAACAGACAGACAGAAGTACCGACAGACAGACAGACGGACATCGCTAAATCGACTAAGAAGGTCATGCTGATCAAGAATATATATATACTTTTCCATACCGGAGATGCTTTTTTCAGGGTGTTACAAACGGCGTACCAAACTGAATATACCCTTTCACTCTTAGTGTAGGGTATAATAAAGATTGTTTAAATGTTTCAGGAAAAATCATAGAAACAATAAAGCAATTATTTGACACATTTTGTTGTTGTGATGCGCAAACGCAAAGCAGAATGAAATAAGTAAAATCGAATGGATGAGCGCAAGTGAGAGGACAATAGAAATTCATATTGTTGGTTCTTTCATAAAACTGATATTCCTTGTACTAAAAAAAACTATTTCATTTAATTTACAATGTAATTTAAAAGTTTTATTTAATAAAAAATAATTCAAATTTACATATATAAATTATCTTTATTATAAAATATTCATATAAAATTTATATCTATATATTTACATTGAAAACTTTAATAAAAGGATCATCCGCTGTGTGCAACGTTGTGCAACATCGAGCAACATCTGGCAACCAGTATTTGCTACCGCATTTGGAGTACTAAAAACGGTTGTTGTTCAAAACTTGTCTGTCTTTATAATATAAAGTCTTTGCTATAGGTCTTACGCAGCCGCGTTGAACACTTCGCGAACCATTGCTGTCGGTACTGAATATGAACTACGACAGTAATTCGCAGCAACCGAACAATGATCGACTACAAAAAAGTTGTTTGAAAAACCGTGATCCTGTGGTGATGTTGCGCAAAGAGCTTAAAGAACATTTTTAAACTTTTAACGACTATTTTCAATAACATTATTATTACTCCAAGTGTAAAAAGATATCACTCAATTTTCATTTTTTATTTAATTTAAAATCTCTTACTGAAATTACCGTAAAAGTAAACCAGTTGGGAAGGTTAGATCACATGGGAAATTTTAAAGTAGGTGTAATTATGATGGTTAGGATTATCAAAATTATAGTCGGTCTAAGCCGACTATAAATACCCTACACATATGTGTGGTTACCATTCAAAGTGATATATAGGTCACCAGGGTATACGAATCCTGAAAATAACTACAAACATTCAATCGCTGAAGAATTTCCATTCATTTGATACCCATATTTACAAATGGGAAGGTGTACCGAAGTTCGATTTTTTTTTGTGAACCACAAGTCTTTTCGCCGGAAAACATTATTATCATGTATTTGAGCATGATGTCAATATATATTTGAGCAAAAAAGTTTACCTAAGCACGTATACATAAAGATTGATCCCAAAAAGACCAAGGGGGGGATTTTAGCAACGGCTGTGGCAATCCAATCGAAATTGGCTTGCGACGTGCATAGCACCTTCATGATGCCATCACTCGTCTCATAGCCTTTTGCGTTTGCACTGACACCGCCGGTGCTGACTAGCCGCCAAAGATGATCGGTGCAGTGTTTTACTTCTGCATCATTCATCTTTTGCTCCTTCCCCAATAATCGCAACCGGAAGAGCTTTGCGAGCAGCATCACGATATGATACTGCTAGCCTACCTCTGCCAGTGGATGTTGAAGGCAGTTCATCCGCAGCCGATCCGGAACATGAAGCACCAGTGCTTGTGGAAGCAATATCACTGGAAACTGTCGAGTTCAGGGAGTTACGGGGTTTCGCAGCAGCAGTGAAGGTTTTAAACTTCTTGCCATTGCGCTTCTCAGGTGCATTGGCAGCCACAACAGCATCAGCGGATGGTCCGGCTTCAGTCGGAGTAACCTCCACCGATCTATCGCGTTTTGCTGTGGTAGCTGGGGAAGAGAAAGCTCCAGCGTCGCCTTTAGTCTTTTCAGCCTCTTTGCGATCTTTTTTTTGGTGGGTCGTTATCCTCCTTCGCTTTATTCTTCCTTCTCCTACTCACCTGGGCATCGGACAACCTGACCTCTGTATTCAGGGATCCGGGTCCGGTCTCCAATGGAAGTTTAGCTTCGCTTTATTCTTCCTTCTCCTTCTCACCTGGGCATCGGACAACCTGACCTCTGTATTCAGAGATCCGGGTCCGGTCTCCAATGGAAGTTTAGCTTCCAGATGGGCGTCGGTCTCTCTAGGATAAGATACTGGTAAGACACCACTTTCCTTCGATCTACCCATGTTTCCAAATACGTGACTGAAAGGAGCCCTGAGAGGAAACAACACTGTCGAGCAGCCATACAGTGGAGGATTAGTCGTAGGCATAGCCGAACCGACACTTTCCTCTACTTGTATGGGAACCGCTGCGTTGTCGTTATCCTCCTATAGATTCCTAGCTGTCTCATAAATTTGGGAGATGCAGGGGCATGATGAACCCCCTGCTACAGGAGCAGAGGGGTTCATCGTACCAGGGTTGGTTGCGTGGATTGAGGCCTCCAGAATCCTTGCCTCAGCCGCCGAAGCGGGTGGATTGCCACTTTTGTAGGTACCACCTGGAGTAGTTAAATCTTTATGTTGACCCATCGCGGTGGTATAGGGGTTTCTTTAGAGTCTGCCACCCCACCAATAAAAAAGACTATGGTGGTATTTAGTTCATTACTCATCACAAGCCTGTCTGACAAGGGTGACCGTACCAGAAACTTAAAAAAAAAGTTTCCGTAAGCTTAGCCTTATTGAGTCATTGTAACTTAAGCCCCTACACCACGTCAAGGTAACCACCACGTGGGGGAATGTACCTAGTAAAGTCTACTTTTTAATAAAAAGTTAAATGAGTTTAAACTTTATGATCATTATGATCAAAAATTTCTTGTTCTTGCATCTTGTTCTAGTTTTTGAAAAAGAGCAAGAGCAATACTAACACTGCAAGAGGTTCAAGAAAAGCAAGACTCTTTCGTTTTTTTACCATTTTAATGTATTTATTATGTTTTTAAGGTAATGTGAAATTAATGAAATAATGAAATTCAAAAGAATTCATGACATTACTAAATATTGAACAACAAGTAACATTGAAAGCGGGCAAAATATTTATGAACGTGAATGTGTTCTTATTTCTTTTTTTTTGATTTTCAAGGCGTAAGAATATAAGCATCTTAAAAATAAGGTCTGTGAAGCACTTTTCAAGCGGTAAATAACTTCAAAAGTGCATCAAAGTCGCTGAAAAAAGATAAAATAGAAAAAACAGTGTTGTTTCTCATTTCTTCGCTAGTTGGTGCATCAATTGTGCATATGCACTGTGCTATTCACATTATTATTATACCCTACACTAAGAGTGAAAGGGTATATTCAGTTTGGTACGCCGTTTGTAACACCCAGAAGAAAGCATCTCCGGTATGGAAAAGTATATATATTCTTGATCAGCATGACCTCCTGAGTCGATTTAGCGATGTCCGCCTGTCCGTCTGTCTGTCCGTCTGTCTGTCTGTCCGTCTGTCTGTCCGTCTGTCTGTTGAAATCCCTAAGACTTTTAAAATTGAAGAGCTAGATAAATGAAACTTATAACTTAGATTACTAATATACCTACGCTGTATGTGCGAAAAAATTGGCGAGATCGGTCCATTGTGACCTATGATCCGACCACTTATGTTCAAATACCACATATAAAATGTATATATAAAGATCAATTTTTATGTATACGTGCTTAGGTAAACTTTGTTGGTCAAATATATATTGACATCATGCTCAAATACATGATAATAATGTTTTCCGACGAAAAGACTTGTGGTTCACAAAAAAAAAATCGAAATTCGGTACACCTACCCATTTGTAAATATGGGTATCAAATGAATGGAAATTCTTCAGTGATTGAATGTTTGTAGTTATTTTCAGGATTCGTATACCCTGGTGACCTATATATCACTTTGAATGGTAACCACACATATGTGTAGGGTATTTATAGTCGGCTTAGACCGACTATAATTTTGATAATCCTAACTATCATAATTACACCTACTTTAAAATTTCCCATGTGATCTAACCTTCCCAACTGGTTTTTGTTTTACTTTTATACACAGTTTTTTTTGTTAATTGTAAAATCATGAAGTTTTTCTTAAGTTAAGTTCTATGTGCATTATTTCATTTAACTTATAAAAACAAAAAAAAATATATATATGAATATTTTCACAGTGTACCTCATTTAGCTGATATTGCTTTTCTGTTTTTTTTCACAAATCCGCTGATTCGTTTGAATGTCCAAGCTTTTGATATAATTTTTGGCAGGAAATTTTTTTGTTTCACAAATAAAGTGTATTGTTGTTGCCAACTAGAAAGCTGTTCTATATACATGTAGTGTGGTGCCTTGTGACTGTCTGTTGTCATGCGTCTGTCCGTTGTCATGCGTCTGTCTGTTGTCATGCGTCTGTTTTTTGCCATGCGATGATACAGGATAGCAACGAAGAGTTGTCGTTGTGTATACGCATCGTAATTCGTTATTGTTGTATTATCTTCTTTTGGTTAGTGTTCGTTATGTAGCGTTTGAGTTTGTGTTCGCAAAGATATATGTTACCCTGCAAGATATTATTTGTGTTTTCTTGACATACGGCACGTGTAGCATACGGATTTTTTTAATCTCTGACGAAAACAGAAATATGCCTATACGAAATATTCCTTAAATTTATTATGAATGTATATGTTCATTTTATTATGGCCTTGAGATTTTGAATTGTCTCGTCAACAGCACTTGATTCATACAATTATTTTTTATTAGTTAATTCATGTTAAAATATAATTCAAATTTTTATGTTATTGGATTTTGTTAGTAAAATAATTTATTTTTTGTTGAAGAAATTTAAAATATGGAAAATAAGTAACTTAAATACAATAAGTGTTCAAATTCTACACCCAGAAAAAAATCATGGTAAATTGATAGTATTTCAATAGAAAAACAATAATTTATACCATTAAAATTGGTCAATAGGATGCGTCCCATCAGTTCAGTATTATTGAAACTCTTAATACAATGTGTGATTGTACCATAAATTTTATAATGTGATATTGTAATGTCAATAAGAAAGACCTATAAAAATTTAATGATACGTATTATTAATTTTATGGTATAGTCGAATTACATTTTCCTAATAATTTATTAAAACAAAAATGTACTTTAGTTAATTTATTGTATATATTATTTTATTTAAATGTCGAAATTTATATTCACTTTTACAACACACACATAAAAAGACACTTCTTGCTGCAAAAGGTTATAACACATTTAATGTTTGCTTTGGTTTCCAATAATTGATTGTAGTACTTGAGTCTGCAGTTATTTTTGAGTCCGTTGCCATAATATAAGTTCGATGTATTATTTATTTTCTGTAATAAATAAAAATATAAAGTACTTAATGGTACATTTTCTTCTGAGTGTATTCGTTTTCTTAATTAATATGCAGTTTAAAATATTTGTCGTCGATCTTTTATTTAAAATTTAAAAAGTAAAGTTTTGCAAGATTCTTGCAAGCAAGAGCAAGAAAGGTATTGCAAGAACAAGCTCATATGTTCCTATGCCAGGAAAAGAGGAAGACTAAGCGTGCAAGAACTAGAGCAAGAACAAGATAACCAAGAACAAGATAACCATTATTGCAAATGATCTTCACTATTTATGGTTTACTAAAATCTTAAAATATTTTACTTTAAATTTTGACAAAAATTGGATTTGAATTGTAATATCTCTTCAACTTTAGAAGTTAACTGATTGATTTTTTTTTGTTTGGTAAATATTTGCATACACGTTATTCTATGTAAGGACAACTTAAGGGTATAATGCTCAATAAAGGACTATTTTTGAAAAAAACAATTTTACCGCTTTTCTTACTATTTATTATGAACCATAATAGTGAAAAAATTATGTAAAACTTGTATAAGAGTTTTTTAGTGGATAACCTTAATAGTTTTAGCAAACCAAAAATTACATTCAACTTACAATTAAAAAAAAATAATATGTGCTATTTTTTATTTATTTACTACTTTTTATTTATTTTTATCTTAAAATACTCGCGAGGGATATCCGAAACATTTTCTTGAATAATTTGGGGTGTGCATCAACTTTTGAGTTGAGAGTGCACGCCTAGCCTGAAACACTTTCAACCCAAAAGTCGTGGGAGAACTTAAATGTTTTAAGAATATGTTTTGGACATCTCCCCCGAGTATTTTAAGACTAAAATTTAAAAAAATCGTAGACAGGTTTTTTAAAATATCGCGGTTTCAAATTTGTTTGTGAGGTTTTTCGAAAATATTTTTTTGAAAATAAGGTTTTTTCATTTTTTTGTGGCTCAAACTATTAACTAAAATTACCCATAAAAATTTCACATAATTTGTCCACCGTTATGGGTTATAATTAGTGGTAACAAAATATAGTATTTTTTCAAAAATAGTCTTAATATATATATATATATATATATATATATATATATATATATATATATGTATATATATATATATATATATATATATATATATATATATATATATATATATATATATATATATATATATATGAAAACATTTGAAAACATCTTTGCCAAAAAAACATTGGCTTCCGGCAGTTTCCTCAGTGGATGCATCAACTAGCGTGAAAGACATTTCTGCACATGGACATTGCAACTACATTGACACAATGGAAAAATTACAATTGTCAAAAAACTTCTACGTACATGCGCAGAAAATTCAAGTTTTGAACGACGTTCTGCGCAATCTTTGTTTCTATTATTCTTGTATATATATATATATATATATATATATATATATATATATATATATATATATACACTTATAGAAATATTTGTTTGAAAGTAATAAAAAAATAATACAAAATTACCATACATGTATTACGAATGAAGTGTAATAAAATTATTGTTTAGATCAGGCATGTCGAACTCATTTGGCATCACAGGCCGCATTGGCAATTCAAAAGATGAGGCGGACCGCATTTGTGTACCATATTAAAAAATTGCTCATTTTTTACATTTTGTAAAACAACACAATGTTAAGATTATAAAATTTTCAATTGATCTTCGTTAAAGCGTCGCAGGCGAAATTGTTTTGCATAAAATGATGCGATTTTTGTCTGTTAGAATATATCAAAAAAATGTCCTAACTTCTTTGATTCTGCAAAAATGTTGTCTAAGGTATGTACAATAAAATATATTTGAAACACTAGACAAAATTTTATAAAACAGACAGTTGACAATCATCCAAAATTGTTGCTAATTTTTATGTCGTCAAAATCGTACGATATTGAATTATATCTCGTACCGATATAGTTCAAAAACTGCAAAAATAGTTCAAAGCGACATATCGCAGTTTTTTTCGAAACGATAATAAAAACGATTCTGAATTAATAGTTCAAATATATCGATATTTTTTGGATAAACATTGCCATATCGATGTGGAAATATGTTTAAATATCCTAAAATAATATTTTACTCCACGAAAATTACGAAATTTTAAGAATTAGAATTAAGATTGGATTTTTGTTATCCAATATAGTTCGAAAAAAATTAGAGGCATATATCACATGGCAGACTAGTTACCAAATTTTTCAGATTTTCGGTAGAAGCAATACTTAAACATATTGAAAAAGTTTGTTTTTTAAAATACCGTATATAAATTTGATAATTGAATAAATTTGATAATTGAATAAATTTGAAAAGTTTTCCTTTTTATGAATAATTAATTTAAATTGGAAGGACAATGACCACTGATTGGATGTTTGGATTTAGGAGTTATGACGAAGTTTGTTTTATTATCCTTAAAACGAGATTTGCAGCATTCTACGAACAATGTTTTTTTTCTACAACCACAAAAAGGGATTACTTACTTATTAAATGGCCCTTACAACCGTGGATCGGTTTTGGCCGCTGAGATGAAGCCGCGCCAGTCGGATCTGCTTTGCGCGCGCTGACGCCAGTTAGAAATACCAAGCGTTGCCAGGTTGTCCTCAACTTGGTCTTTCCAACGCAGATTTGGACGCCCTCTTCTACGCTGTCCACCTTCGAGTTTCGATTCAAGCACCTTCTTGGCTGGAGTGTTTTCATCCATTCGTTCGACATGACCTAGCCAGCGAAGCCGCTGGATCTTGATGCGCTTGACTATGTCAATGTCGTCGAATAACTCATACAGCTCGTGGTTCATCCTGATTCGATACTAGTTAGCAAAGCAGATAGGGCCAAAGATTTTACGGAGAATTTTTCTCTCGAACGCTCCCAGTACTCTCTCATCGGTGGTGGCCAGCGTCCATGTTTCTGCACCATAAAGTAGGACGGGCATGATGAGTGACTTGTAGAGCGTTATTTTTGTCCGGCGAGAGAGGGCTCTGCTTCTCAATTGCCTACTGAGCCCAAAGTAGCACCTGTTGGCACGAGTTATTCTCCGTTTGATCTCCAGGCTGACGTCGTTGTTGCTGTTTACGCTGGATCCCAGATAGACGAAGTCCTTCACAATGTCGAACTTGTGGGTGTCAAAATCAGCTTTTTGTCCAAGACGCACGGACTCTTTTTTGCTTGTTGACACAAGGAACTTCGTCTTGTCTTCGTTCACCGCTAGACCCATTCGACGCGACTCTTTCTCCAATCTGGAGAATGCTGCGCTGACTGCTCGTGTGCTCCTGCCAATGATATCAATATCGTCGGCATATGCGAGCAGCATGACACTTTTGTTGAGGATAGTGCCGCTTTGACGGAGTTCGGCAGCTCGAACTATTTTCTCCATCAATAAGTTAAAAAAGTCGCACGATAGGGAGTCACCCTGTCTGAAATCTCGTTCGGTATGAAATGGCTCGGAGAGGTCTTTTCCTATTCTCACTGAGCAACGTGTGTTGCTCAGGGTCATCCTGCAAAGCCTTATAAGTTTCGCAGGTATACCGAACTCAGACATTGCGGCGTATAATCGTTCCCTTATCGGAGTGTCGAAGGCGGCTTTATAGTCGACTAATAGGTGGTAGGTGTCGATCTGTTTTTCTAGGGTCTTTTCCTGGATTAGGCGCAATGTGAAAATCTGGTCTATGGTGGACTTTCCAGGTCTGAAGCCGCACTGATAAGGTCCAATCAGTCTGTTGACGATGGGCTTCAGTCTTTCACATAATACGCTCGATAGAACCTTGTATGCGATATTGAGTAGGCTGATCCCACGGTAGTTGGCGCAGATAGTGGGATCCCCTTTTTAAGGATTGGGCAGAGTACACTGAGGTTCCAGTCACTTGGCATGCTTTCATCCGACCATATTCTGCTTACGAGCTCGTGCATGCTCTCTATTAGCTCTTCGCCTCCGGTCTTAAACAATTCAGCAGGCAGGCCATCAGCACCTGCGGCTTTGTTGTTTTTCAGCCGAGCAATGTCTGTTCTGACCTCGTCATGGTCGGGTGGCGGAATCTCAACGTCGTCATCAAGTACTGGGGTTGCCGGGTTTGCTTCTCTATCGGTGGAATTGAGGTCATCATCACCGGTCAGCAGTTTAGAGAAGTGATCCCTCCATATTTTCAGTGTGCTCTGGATATCTGTCACTAGATTTCCGTTCTCATCTTTACAGGAAGAGGCTCCGGATTTTGAACCTCCGGCTAGGCGTCTTATTTTCTCGAAGAATTTTCTAGCCTCATTCCTGTCCCCATGCATCTCAATCTCCTCACACTCACGTCTTTCTGCCTCGCTTTTTTTACGCCTGAAAAGACGTCTCTCTTCCCTCCTCTTCTCTTTGTATCGCTCCTTCGCAGCTCGCGTAGCTACTGACTGCAGGGTGGATTTGTACGCAGCGTCTTTCTCTGCAGTGGCCGCGCGACACTCTTGGTCATACCACTGATTCCTCAGGGGGCGTTGGAATCCAAGCACCTCTTCGGCAGCCGTACGCATAGAGCAGGAGATATGATTCCACTGCGCGCTTATATCATCGAGAGGAGGAGTGCTTTGTCTAAGCAGGTGTGAGAGTCGAGTGGAAAAGGCTTGCGTTGTCTGTTGTGATTGCAGCTTTCCGACGTCTAGCTTTCTCTGCGTTTGGTTTCGTACGTTCTTCGCAGCGCTTAAGCGTGTGCGGACCTTGGCTGCTACAAGGTAATGATCCGAGTCCATATTGGCACCTCGGATTGTGCGTACGTCCATCACGCTTGAAGCGTGCCTTCCGTCAATCATAACGTGATCAATTTGGTTTCGCGTTTTTTGATCGGGCGACAACCATGTGGCCTTGTGGATATCGAAATGTTCGAATCTAGTGCTACTAACTACCATGTTTCGTGCTGCGGCGAAGTCGATTAGCCTCGTTCCGTTATCGGAAGTGTTGGCATGGAGGCTAAATTTTCCGATTGTGGGACAATAGATGGCTTCTCTGCCCACCTTGGCGTTAAAATCGCCTAGCACGATTTTGATATCGTGGCGGGGGCAGCGCTCGTATGCGTTGTCTAGGCGCTCGTAGAAGCGCTCTTTTGTCTCGTCATCTTTCTCGTTCGTCGGAGCGTGTGCACAAATTAGGCTGATATGGAAATATTTAGCCTTGATGCGGATTATTGCCAGCCTTTTGGCCACGGGCGTGAACCTAGAGACAAGATGGCGGAGTCTCTTGCCGACCACAAATCCACATCCAAATTCGTGTCTCTCCGCATGGCAGCTGTAGTAGATATCACAGGACGCTTGTTTCGAACAGCCCTGTCCCGTCCATCGCATCTCCTGGATAGCGGTGATGTCAGCCTTATATTTTTCGAGGACATCTGCCAGCTGGATAGAGGCACCTTCCCTATAAAGGGTCCGGACATTCCAGATGCATATCCGTAAATCATGGTCCTTAAAACGTTTGCGTGGGTCGTCATCGTTGTAATCGGTCGTTATCCGAGGCTTCTTTTTTGTTTTCATTGGGCGCATAGGTTTTTTCCGTGGTGGGACCCAAACCCAACGCACGAACCCTCACTCTGAGGGAGATGCTCGCCACTCACTTTAGCCGACTTCTACACCGGGTGGTGTAGAGCGCCGTTTCCAGGGACTTCCACGAGGAGGACTTCCACCGAAGTGGAGGTGTCACCATTTGACAATTTGTCAATTCTGGTGACCAGTGAGTTGACTTGAGACGACACCGACAAGGATTGCGCTGGCTTCGCCATGTTGAAGCACTCAGACACGTTGCCTTGTGATAATCGCCCCCATAGTCCCCAAAATCCCAAAAAGGGATTACTGATTAATTTTTTGAAACTTTGGACCACTGTAGGTCTGGAGAAGGTCAGTCTTAAAGTTTTACTTACTAAAGAGATTTTCAGCATTCTACGGTCAAGAGTTTTTTTTCTACAACCACAAAAAGTGATTACTGATTAATTTTTTGAAACTTTGGACCACTGTAGGTCTGGAGAAGGTCAGTCTTGAAGTTTTACTTACTAAAAAAAATTAAAATGATTCCATTTCCATTTTGTGCAAAGCAAGACTCTTGGTTAAAAACGTGTCGATATTTTTTTTGATAAAATTCCATTTTTTTTCTTGTTTTATTCTTTTAAAATGTTTTTGTTAAATAGGGTCTAGTTTTTGAGATTTTTAAGTTTTAGTTATTTTCCTTTCCTTTTATCTTTAATAGTCGAAACAAAAACATTTAATTATAACATATGTTCGCAACGATCGTCTTCATTAGGTTAATTATCGTTAGAAGAAGTTGGCAACGTTGCGCAGCATTTTCTACCTTTCTCTTTTGTCATCGTTTGAAGCATAGACCGTTTGAAGTATGTATTGGCCCTTTTAAACACACTGTTGTTTGAAAACAAACAAAAAAAATAAATTAGATGTAAATAAATGTATTCTTGCAGCATTCTTCTAGTATACGGAGTTGACACTCGGTGACCGCCATGTTCTGCTTACGTGTCTTTTGTTGTTCGTTGAGAAAACGTGTTTGTATCGGTAATAATTTTGTCATTTGCTAATTAAAAAATATACAAATTGTGTTACAAAAAGTACAAATAGTAACAAATGGAGTAATTGTGGATTCATTGATGTTGTCACTTGTACTCAGAGCTGTAAATGTTGGATTACGATTACTTTTGATTACGATTACTAAGGAATCGTAATCAAAAATTTTGATTACGATTCTTAGTAGTCGTAATCAAATATTTTGATTACGATTAGAAATAATCAAAAAGTAATTTGATTCTTACATTTTTTGATTATTTTCACGACTACTTTAAAATTGATTATTTTTTGATTATCAAATAATCGAAAAATAATCTAACAAAAATAGAAATAATCAAAAAAAAGTAGTCGGATTACTTTTTTTGATTATTTTCAAATAATCCAAAAAAAGTAGTCGGATTACTTTTTTTGATTATTTTCAAATAATCAACAAAATTAGTCGGATTACTAGTTTTTGAATTTTTTAAAGTAGTCGTGAAAATAATCAAAAAATGTACTAAGAATCAAATTACTTTTTGATTATTTCTAATCGAAATCAAAATTTTTGACTACGAATACTAAGAATCGTAATCAAAGTTTTTGATTCTGATTCTTTAGTAGTCGTAATCCAACCTTTACAGCTCTGCTTGTACTTAAACCAATTACACCACACTTATTTTAGTCTACATTCTGCGCAGCAGTCAAGGTTATTTTTGTATTATGTAAAATGACGCCCTGCTTCCGAAAATATTGTTTAATAATGATTCTTTGGATAGGTTTACAAAATATGTAACTTAAGCTATTGTGAATAAAATAAAACATAAAGGTCTCACTTTAAAGACATTAAAATTGCCAAGATATCATACAATATCCATACCATGTTGCTTTAATAGTTATCAGTTTTAAACAAAGTATATTTCAAAAGAACATATCTCAGCGACCTTTTTAATATTTTTAAATTAATTTATTATCAAGGTTGACTTTTTATCTTTTATTTAAGATTTGAAGTAGAGTGGTAAAATCACGAGTTCAGAAGTTATGTATAAAAATGTTGTAGAATGTTGAAAATTTTGTATGAAAAATTTGTTTTTTTATACACTGTGGTGCATAACTATAGCCGCACCATTTATTTGTGCGATTCTCTGCTTCCAAAAAATATTTTTAAAAACAAAAAAAAGTGGTTAAAAGATCATGCAAAAAAAATTATTTCTTTATAGAAAATCTCCAATTATATTTGTTTTTGTAACCGTTGTAAATAAAAGTTTGTTTTCATAGTGGTGCATAACTATAGATGCATTTTAATAAATAGCACAAAATGACACTTTATTGTAAGTTGGACTTAATTTATATTATTTTAATAATGAGTATTGTCTTCTTGATTATGAATATGCTCAAAAATTCTTTTTGTCATGCTATTAGCTATGATTATTCGCACTTTTTCACCAATTGACTCCCAAGATTCAATAACATCCATTTTTAAACGTGAAATTTTTTTCGTATTGTTTGTTTTCAACAAATATTTTTCGGAACATCATTCCTGAGATATTTTCTATTGGATTCAGGTCTGTGGAGTAGGCTGGCCAATGCAAAACCTTTACGTTATGCGATTCTAGCCATGAGTTAGTCTCGTTGCCCTTGTCTAGCTAGTCTCATTGATAAAAATTTCGAGAAAAAAGGAGTTTTATAAAACAAAATTGTAATAAAATATTTATTTTTTTTACTTTGATGGGAAAAATCTCACAGAGCACCACATAAAATGCCAATATTAAATTTTTAATAGAAACTTTAATCGATTATCTTTGAAATTAATGTAATATTTTTGCTCTGGGCTATACATTGTACAAGGTATAATTAAGTATAATTAAGATTACGATTCTTAGTAGTCGTAATCAAATATTGACTCCCAAGATTCAATAACATCAATTTTTAAACGTGAAATTTTTTTCGCATTGCTTGTTTTCAACAAATATTTTTCGGAACATCATTCCTGAGATATTTTCTATTGGATTCAGGTCTGTGGAGTAGGCTGGCCAATGCAAAACCTTCACGTTATGCGATTCTAGCCATGAGCTAGTCTAGCTAGTCTCATTCTAGCTAGTCTCATTGATAAAAATTTCGAGAAAAACGAAGTTTTATAAAACAAAATTGTAATAAAATATTTATTTTTTTACTTTGATGAGAAAAATCTCCCAGCGCACCATATAAAATGCCAATATTAAATTTTTACTAGAAACTATAATCGATTGTCTTTGAAATTAATGTAATATTTTTGCTCTTGGCTATACATTGTAGAAATTATAATTAAGTATACGGTTATATCAATTATTCTAAAGGAAATTTTGAAAACACCCTGTATATCATTGGGTGTTCCAAATAGACCCTGACACACTTTTTTCATGAAATAAACCAAGAAATTAGTCCCTAAAACATTTGCACCCCAAAGCGGACAAGCCTGTATATATACACGCTGCAAAAAAAAGGGCTCTCCTAAACATAATTTTGCAGGCATTAACATGTATGTTTGGAATTTTATGTAAACATAATATATAATTGACTGATTAATCATTTGTAAACAGGGTTGTATTGAGACTTGAACAGTGTTGTAATGAGCTCTGACTTACATTATAATATCCCGGAAACATTTTAATGTTGCTCCTTAAAATGGAGTATGTTCTAATAGAAACATAATAATTACTTCATCCAAATAAAATAAATATTTGAACCAAAACATAAATATGTTCAAAATAAAACATAATTTTGAACGACCTGAATATAAATATGTTTCCAATGAAACATGTCAGTTGTTTCAGTTCAAAAAGTAGGATGTTTGCATAGAAACATATTTAATGATTTTTGGAAAGAAATCCTGAAAATAAAATAAAAATAAAATGTTATTTTTTTTATTAATTTTTATTAAAAAAAACTTTATACATGTACAGTGGGAATTTATAATAATTGAATTCATATTGTGCATCACTGAATGCACAATTGCACCAGCAGACGCTAAACCTGACGATCCAGGCTCGCTTTATATTTGGTACAGTTACAGTTGATCTCAGTACAGCACATATCGTAGGCAAGGAATTCACGGAGGCTTTTGAAAAAAAAACATGCTAAATTCTGTTTGAAAATCGAAACACAGATTTTTATTTGTGGTTTTTTCTGTTACTATTTTTACTTTTTGTAACACAATTTATATATTTATTTAATTAACAAATAACAAAATTATTATCGACGCGAACACGTTTGCTCAACGAACAACAAAAGATACGTACGCAGAAAATGCCGATCACCGAGTTTTAACATTATATACAAGAAGAGAGTTGCAAGAATACCTTTATTTACATTTGAATTTATTTTTTTGATTGTTTTCAAACATCAGTATGTTTAAAATGACCCTATACATACTTCAAACGACGACAAAAGAGACGTAGGTAGAAAATTCTGCTCAACGAGTGACAAATTCGTATAGAAGAAGAATGTTGCAAGAATACTCTTATTTAAATCCAATATCTATTTTTTTAAAACATCAATATATTTAAACGATGCACAACGTTGCCAACTTCGTCAGTCGAGAAATTATCGAATTAAGACGAGCGTTGCGAACATACGTTGTATTTAGATTTTATTAGCATTTTCTGTGTTTCGAAACATAGTTTTAACCAAGTAAATTGCCAAGAAATAGTTTATTTAAATGCAATTAAAATTTTAAGTTGGTATTGTAACATATTTATGGTAAATTTGATAGATTCTGCTGGACAATATAATAATGTTTATAATTATAACGATTATAATTTAATTACACTTCATTCCTAATACATGTATGGTAATTTCGTATTACTTTTTAATTACATTCAAACAAATCTTTTCTATCCATATATATATATATATATATATATATATATATATATATATATGTATATATATATATTTTTTTTTATATATATATATATATATATATATATATATATATATATATATATATATATATATATAGGTAAATGATCACAGCTTATATATATATATATATATATATAAATATATATATATATATATATATATATAAGCTGTGATCATTTACCTATATATATATATATATATATATATATATATATATATATATATATTAGGGTGATTCAGTCAGTTACATATGGCCATTATGTCCAGAGTTTGTATATGAAGGACATTAACGACATGGCAATATGAAATACGCAAGTAACAAATAAATGTATATGTTTTGATACACCTCGTCAATTTCATCAATATATATATATATCAAATTAAAGCTATTTTCATTTCCATTTTAATGTACTATAATGCAACAAAATTGTCCAGACACTATAAAAGATATAGCGGTTTAAGAATAACATAGGTTTAGACTTTTATTTTATGTCTCCTTTTGCATCAAATAGTTCATATATATAGAGACATATTTCAAAAATATTGCGATGTGGAAAATGTTTAAATATCTTAACATAAAATTTTACTCTACTAAAATTACGAAATTTTAAAAATTAGCAACGAGATCGAATTTTTGTTATCCAAGTTAGTTCGAGAAAACTTCGAGGCATAAATCACATGGCAGACTTCTAACCAAACATATTGAAAAAGTTTTTTTTTAAATATCGTATATAAATTTGATATTTATATATATTTGAAATTTACATAAATTTGAAAAGGGTTCCTTTTTATGCACAACTAATTTAAATTGCAAGGAGAATCCATTGATTAGAGGTGTAAGGATTTAGGAGTTATAACAAAGTTTATTTTATTATCCTTAAAATGAGGTTTTCAGCATTCTACGGTCAAGAGTTTTTTTATACAACCACAAAAAGTGATTATTGATTAATTTTTTGAAGCTTTGGACCACTGTATCTCTGGAGAAGGTGAGTCTGGAACTCTGATAGATTTGGTGTGGAATGTCTCTAAACAAAATGTTTTTCTTACTAAAAAAACAGTAAAAATGACTACAATTCCAATTTTTACAATGCAAGACTCTTGTCTACAAATTTTTGAATCTTGTTTTATTTTGATTGCGCATTTATTTGATACTGGAGCTAATTCCGAAAATGGTTTGGTTAAATAGGGCCTAGTTTTAAGATTTTTAAGTTTTAATTATTTTTCTCTCCTTTTATTTTTAATAGTCGAACCAAAAACAATAATGTATTTATCATTTCGTTGTTAGACGTACAAAACTATGCGCAACTATATATTTTTATAAATGCCGGTGAATATGTATTGATTATTTTCAAATAATCAAAAAAAAAATAGTCGGATTACTTTTTTGATTATTTTCAAATAATCAAAAAAAAATAATTAGTCGAATTACTAGTTTTTGATTATTTTAAAGTAGTCGTGAAAATAATCAAAAAAATGTACTAAGAATCAAAATACTTTTTGATTATTT